>JAVJIF010020639.1:0-49641 GCA_038442645.1 Agave tequilana
GTTTGGCATCAAGCATGCCAAATCTCTCCAACACCTTTTCGATGTATTTCTTCTGAGATAGGAACACTTTTCTTTCTTGCCTGTTCTTTTGAATTTCCATTCCCAAAATCTTCTTCGCTGCTCCAAAATCTTTCATCTCAAACTCTTGTTTGAGTTAAGCTTTCAACTTATCAACTTCAGACATGTTTTTAGCTGCAATCAACATGTTATCAACATATAAAGCAAATATACAAAAGAACCATCATTAAGCTTCCGATGACAGACACAACTATCATATTTACTCCTAAAGTAGTCATGCTCAATCATGAAAGTCATCAAACCTCCAAATACCATGCCTAGGCGACTGCTTCAAAACCCATAAAGAGATTTATTTAACCTGCACACATGGTCTTTTTTGCCTTCAATAACAAATCCTTCTGGTTGATGCATAAAGATTTGCTTTCAAGCTCGCCATGAAGAAAGGTTGTTTTCACATCAAGTTGCTCAAGTTCTAGATCGAACCAAGCAACCATGGCTAGCAACACGCGAATAGAGTGTTTTTCACAACTGGAGAGAATACTTCATTGAAGTCGACACTCTCTGTTTGACTGTAGCCTTTGGTTACCAAGCGTGTTTTGTATCTTATAGACTCAGCACCAGGAATTCCTTCTTTCTTCCTAAAGACTCATTTGCAGCCAATAATTTCTGTCCCTGGGCGGCTTCACTAACTCTCATGTTTTGGTTCTTGTGAAGAGATTCCATCTCTTCAGTCATAGCAACAGTCCATTCTGTAGCTTCATCAGTACTGATAGCCGCATTGTAGGTGGAAGGCTCTGGAATCTCAATAGATTCTGTCACACTTAGAGCATAAGCGACCATATCTGCATAGACGTATCGCTTAGGTGGACGGATCTGCCTTCTTGCTCTCCCGGTGGCAATATTGTACTGTTGCTCTTACAGTGTATTATCACCTGAAGTTGAACCTTGAGCATCATTGACTGGTTCAACGCGAGTGCTCTCCTACACTCCTTCTGTAACTTTGCTCTCAAGATCCACCTACGTGCTTGCTTCCTCTCCTGAACCTGTAATATCAACAACAGACTCCTTTCTCGGTTAAAGCATGTAATTTTCATCAAAAGTAACATCCCTACTAATAACAAATTTAGGTGACTTTGGATCAGAAAATCACAACCTGTATCCCTTCACCCCAGTAGCATAACCAAGAAATATATCTTTCTTTGCCCTAGGTTCAGCTTACCATCATTTACATGAAAATAAGCAGGGCAACCAAATACTCGTAATTAATTAGCAGGGGTACCAGACCATATCTCTTCAGGAGTTTTAAAATCAATAGCTGTAGAGGGAGACCGATTTACCAAATAGTAAGATGTATTTACTGCCTCGGCCCAAAAGCATTTTGACAAACTGGCATTAGAGAGCATACACCGAGCTCTCTCCAACAGTATCATGTTCATCCTTTCTGCAACTTCATTCTGTTGTGGTGTGTACCGAACTGTACGATGTCGCACAATTCCTTCATTTTTGCAGAATTGATCAAACTCCATGGAACAGAACTCCACTCCATTGTCGGTCATGAGGCGCTTCACCTTCTTTCCTGTTTGCTTTTCGATCATGACCTTCTACTGCTTGAAGGTAGCAAACACATCGCTCTTATGCTTGAGAGGATACACCCAAACTTTTCTAGAATAATCATCAATTAAAGTTAGAAGATAACTAGCTCCACCTTTCGATGGAACCTGAGAGGGACCCCAAACATCTGAATGGATATAGTCTAAGGTGTCTTTAGTCATGTGAACACCTGTACCAAAGAAACTCTGTGCTGCTTGCCAAAAACACAATATTCACAAAAGTCAAGCTTTCCTGTTTTTTGGCGACAAAGCAAATCTTACTTACTGAACACATGTAGTCCTCTCTCACTCATATGCCCTAACCGCATATGCCATAAATTAGTGGTATCTAAGTCTGGGTTTTCTGACATTGACACAGTGGCATCACCTGTCACCGTGCTACCACCTGTCACCGTGCTACCTTGAAGGATATAAAGGATATTCACCTTCTTTCCTTTCATTACAACAAGAGAGCCTTTGCTAACTCTCAAACTCCACCTTCAACTGAAAACTTATAGCCGTTAGAGTCAAGGGTACCGAAAGAAATTAAATTTTTCTTCAAATCCGGCACATGCCGAACATTACTCAACGTTCTAACAATACCGTCATGCATTCTAATCTTAATTGACCCAATACCAATTGTCTTGCAGGGCATGTTATTTCCCATTAAGACATTACCACCATCAATTGGTTGGTAAGTCACAAACTAGTCCCTGTGAGGACATATGTGATAAGAACAACCTGAATCAAGAGCCCACTCATCTCGTGAACGGGCATCAAGGACGGTAATTGAAAGAACCTCATGTGATGTGGAAGTTTCTTCTACAACACTAACAACTGAAGATTTCTCATCTTGAGATTTCTTTCTTACATCTTCTTTTTCTTTGAGCTTAAAACAATCTTTTTTATAGTGTCCAAACTTATGACAATAGTGATACTCAATATTTTTTCTTAACTTAGATTAAGATATAGATTTTTCTCGAGATTTTTCTCGACCCTTCTCTGTACGACCACGGACGAACAAGCCTTCAGCTTGCTCCTCACTTCCTACAACTGACACTTTTTGTCTTAACTCCTTAGAATGTAAGGCTGATTTGACATCTTCTAAAGAGAGTGTATCTCTACCATAGAGCATACTATTAACAAAATTTTCAAAGGAAGGAGGTAATGAGCATAATAAGATGAGAGTTTGATCTTCTTCATCTATTCTAACATCAATATTTTTTTAAATCCATGAGAATTTTATTGAGCTCATCTAAGTAGTCTTTAATTGGCATACCTTCCTTCATGCGAAGGGTGAAGAGGCGCTGCTTCAAATAGAGCTTGTTGATCAGGGACTTTATCATATACAAGCTCTCTAATTTGAGCCACAAACTGGCGGTAGTATCTTCATCGGCAATCTCCCGCAAAACTTCGTCGGCTAGATAAAGTTGTATGGCACTATGCGCCCTCATCTCGAGTTCTTCTTTTTCGTCCTCGGACATGGATTCTGACAACTTGCCCTTACCAGATAAAACTTTCAACAAGCCTTATTGCATCAAGAGAGTCCGCATTTTGACTCTCCACAAACTGAAGCTATTTCTCCCGTCGAATTTCTCTACTTTGTACTTTGTCGAAGCCATCTAGAAACCCATAAGAAGATAACACTAGCTCTGATACCAGTTTGTTGTAACAGTAGTGATCTTCTAATGCAAGAGATGACAAGTATAGAGAGAAAGACAGATAGTAATATAAGCTAATAGAAACAGAGAGAATAACACACCAGTGTTTAACGTGGTTCGGTCAATGTGACCTACGTCTACGGAGAAGACAACAAGAGGAATTCACTAATCAAAAAGGGAGAATACAAGAGATTACAACTCAAATCTCACTCACACCAAGCCCAATGGAACCCAACTCACTAGAGCTTAATAAAAGGAAGATAAATGGTAAGAGAAAGGAGAGAACAATACAATATTTGGCAACTCTCTCTTCTCACTTCCTTGCTCCTTGAAATCTCATGCAATGTGGTGCCTATTTATAGGCAAAACTTTCAAACCCCTTCATCACTTCACCCTACACATACATCAAAATCATATGGTGGCTATGATCTTCATAGGGCGGTTATGATCTTCATAAGGTGGCTGTGATCTTCATAGGGTGGCTATTGATGACTTTTAGGGTGGCTAGAGATTTCATAGGGTGGTTAAGATTATGATTTGGTTTATTCATTAAAGACTTATCAACACAATTAATTAATATAATGATTCAACTTCTCTTCCTTCTCCAATGGCGACAACACCGACCCGAAACAGAAAAAGAAGCGGAGGATGGTGATCCTTTCTCTTCCTTCTACTGGCAGAGACCCATTGTGGAGTTTTTGATGCGAAGGCCCCCGATTCGAGCCTGAAAGCTCCGGTCTTGAAGAAGATGGAGAGGCCAGCCTTGGCCTCTCCCGAGTCATTCGACGAGCTGAGGCATAGGTTGTTTACCTGCAATGTAGGGAATTTGTGGTTCCCGGCCTGGGGGTTTAGAGAGGAAAGATACTGACATATCTCCCAAAAGACTAGCCTATCAGGCGGAGTTGCCGAAATTCTTATATAACCATGACCATTCTCATGTTTAGACGATGTGCGACTATTTGTTCGACTCAAATCTCAACAATCTCCCACATGCAGTCCACGCCTTATATGAAGCACCAATTGTAATTGGCCACTCTTTCATGCCGCGTGAGTTAACACACATTCATTGCAAAGAATCACCATTGTCAAATATCTCGCGAGCTAAATTGCTTTACAGGCCCATTGCTTGCGCCATTGTGGAGATCAACATCATCACACACACACGACTAAGTTCGGGGCATGTCTCTGATGAGAATTGAAGGACTTGAAGAACCATCTCAAAAGACTAGCCTTTCAGATGAAGTTGCTCAAATCCTTATATATTCAAGACCATCCTCATATTTAGCCGATGTGGCACTATTAGTTCGACTCAAATCCCAACAATCACTGTTCTCTTGGTTGGGTTCAAGGGATGTGGGAAGAGCTCGATTGTTAATCTCATGTATTCTGTTCTCGAGCGAATTGGGATTTTGCCTTTTGCTTAGACCTCCATTCCTGCCGGTAAAAGTTTTGACTTTGTTCATGGGTTTTGTTGTTGTCATGTTAGATTGATTGTTTTTGTCAGCAAGTTCAGGGGAAAGTGTTTTTTTTACCCTGAATGGTTACTTAAATCTGTTGGATTGAGCGTACTTGTTCTTAATGTGTGAATGACTGGGAATTTGTAGATAAGTTTGTCATTGGTTTCTTTTTTCAGATTGTTTTGTTGCAATGTGAGGAAAATTGATAATTTTTTCTGACATGGGTTTTGATTGCTTGCAACTGCTTCTTTTTCCTTTATGTAATCATCTTGGTTACATTGAACAACTTGATTCTTCTATTAATGAGCAGTTCATTTTGGTATTATTTCTAATTGAATGTGTCCTCAAATTTATCGACGTCTAAATGGCTTTCTTTGCAAGAAAAGATGGCAGAGCCGAGAGGTTCTCTGGTGGCCAGCAGGAGGTCGAGTGTAGGGGAGGGTAGGAGTGGAGGTCCTGTGTTGCCGCGTGGAGTTGGGTGCCGAGACAATGGCTAGAGAGGGGACTTGGAGCTTCGGATCGGTCTCGGAGATTACTCGGAGGGGATCACAGCGGAGAGAGGCCATCGTCATTCGCGGAGGCGATCTAGAGGAGGCCATTGGCAGGTAGAGCTAGCGGCTCGACTGCGAGCGTTATTAGCAGGGAATCAAGAGAATCAGTGAATTCATTTGAATTCCCTATTCTCGTTTCCTTTCCAAGGACAGTAGGAGAGAGGTTGGGGGTGATCGGCTGTGGTTACAATGGCACCAAATCGACTGAAGAGTCGTTTGATTTGGCACCGAAGGAGAAGTCCATGACCTCCTCTGTTTCGTTTCGACAACAGGGGAGGAAGAGTATGCAGGGGGAACTACCTGTTGCCGACATGGATAGTGGTGGTCCAGTGACTTTAGTGATTGACAGCTCACCGCAGTTGGTGGCCAGAGTGGGGCATGCGTCTGGTGAGATCGGGACGCTGACCGAGAGGAGTTCATCGGAGTTCAAGGTGAAAGAACTGCGAGGCTCAGAGGAGGTGGCTTCGGTTGTTTCAAAGACCATTGACCAGGCTAGGGATAGGGATGTCAGCAAGAACTGCGGAGAGGACAGCAGTGTCGTCAGAGCTGTCAGGCGAGGGTATTGAGAAATTTTGAATTCCAAATTTCAAATTGAGTAGGTGGATTCGAATTCTGGTGGAGGGGGTAGCAGGTGTACCCGGGTGCAAGACCCGATAACAATCGGGCAGGAAATATTATTGGAGGGGAGGGGTATTATCGGGCTGACCTAAGAAAAAGGGAGAACGGAATTCAAAAGCAAGAAACCATTGGTACAAATTTGATTTCTTGGTCTAAGCTTTCAGTGGGTAGCGAGTTAGACTCTAACCAGTTACCAATTACTTCAGAGGGGGCCTTATACAATTGGGCCATCAGATGGGCCGAGGGACGATGGGGTCAATTTGAATTCGAAGTTATTTCGAAATTGAATTTTTCTTTGGTAGCAGACGTAGCAGAGTCGGGTCAGGTTGATGCGGAACTGAATTTGACTCCGACCTTTCTGACTTTAATGGACAAGAAGTCAGCGAGCCCAATGGCTAGCCCTGAGGGGGAAATCTGACGTGTCTGAGTGTTTAAAGAAGGGGTTCTTATTGAGGGTTGATGCTATTGAAATTATGATTTAGGATGATAATGGCGGAGCCCATCACGACAGTGTGTGCACTCTTGGCTCGGAATATTGCACTCATTGCTCGGATGGATGTACTGAGTCGGACTTAATCCTAGATGTCTTGAATGTCGACGAGGTGGTTCACGGAGGGGCGTTTGAAGAGTTTTTTTCTGAACTAGGTAAAAGATGATGAAGAGCTGACGAAAATTTGGTATGCCTTAGATGCGGATAGGAAGGAAGAGTTTAGATCGCGTTTGTTCAATGAGTTGAGTCGATGAGGTTTTTTTTCAGTGCTTTGGCACGAGATATATTATTGAGTCAAGACTCGATACCCACTTGATCAGAGGTGCACTGCGAACCTCTGAGGACAAGGGATTCTTCTTCTAGAGGAGGAGTTTTTGTACGCGGGTGAGAGACAACACAGACGGAGAGAGGAGGACGATAATTGTTAATGATTAGTTAGACGAATCGGGTCTGTCTGAACTCTATGTCGTCAGAAGGGTCGCGAAAACACCTAAATGCATCATGTCGACTTCATTAGGATGTTTTTAGCTACAGTGGTCTTCTGTCAGAGTTTTTTTTTTTCTTTTTTCTAAAGGATCAATTGTGTAATTTTACATTTTTGTACCCATTATTCTTTAGGTTGTTTCATTAAGGACTCATTAATAAAACGTTGGGGGACTTTTTTGTCCTCACAGTTTATTCTCAAAAAACACATTGGTACACGACAAATTCTAAAATAATACATACAAAATAGCAATGACATGGCAAGAAAAGGTCCTACCTTGCCTTGTTCATGGCTCTATAGGATATAGTTCACAATAGATGTGTCAGTGCTCCATAGGATGAGAGAAAAGGGCAGGAGAAAACCGGAAAATGATTAAAAGGATTGATGCTTAGTGTATTTTGAATGATTAGTGACACTTTCATGTTTATTGAATAAACAATGTTACTAAAGAGTTTAAATGTTACATTCCCAGAGATATGAAGGAAAACAGAGATTGCTATTAAAAGTTCAGAGTTGTTTAATTCACAGAAGTACGAAGCATACATAGACCAAAAGGTTCAATTATTATTTGGTTCTCAAAGTAATATCTATTTTGCTGCAAATTGCCAAAGCATTGTAGTTTATAGTATGGCTAGCAATAGGTAAGGCTATACTTGTTTACCCGACCTGTTTACCCTATTCTTTTAGGATAATGGTAATAAATTCTTACTTATTTATCTAAACGGGCAGGTAAGGATAAGAATTTCTTTTTATATACTTACCCGTTTATCCGGTTAAATAAATAATATTAGTATCATTAATATTTCAAGTATTTAATAGTTTAAATCTCCAATTCACTTTTCCAATCTTTGTCTAATTTTTTTTTAGACATTGAGAAGAAAGCGAGCTGTTTTCAATAAATTGTTATGTGTTTCTTGAACAAAATTTTAGTACTTTTCTATGTGTTTGAGTAGATGATTATATAATTACTTTTTATTCAAGTTGTTTTAATAAATTATAGTTAATTGGTGTCTAATTCTTATTTTGCTTAATGCTTATACTCCTGGTTAGTACTTGAATTGCATTTTTTTTGTTTACTTCTCTCTTTCTTTTTTAAAGTAAAATTTAAAGTATTTTACACGTTTTCACCGTATACCCTACAGGGTAAAAGAATTTTACTCGTTACCCTATAATTGTAATATGTAAATTTCCCTATAGGGTAAGGGTAAAAGACCTAATGCTTAGGTAAGGGTAAGGTTAAGGGTAAGGGTAAGACTCTTACCCTATCTTTACCCTACCCATTGCCACCCCTAGTTTATAGGTGTGCTCATGTGCCTTAAATTAGAGCATGTGCAACAAGCAAATGTATGGAGGGAAATAGATATCAATAACTGCATAATCATACACACATGAACACAGACTAAATTTACCCTCGCCATTTGGTATACAATTATAGGCTCTATTCCCCTGTATATGACAGAGAGAGACTTCATTAGGAGTTTGAGGAAAGGAATACAGAGTTATCAGATCAATAGCCGGGAAGAAAGTAGTGTTGGTTGATTCATTGCTAACCCCATTCAGGAAGTGATACAGGATCATTCCAGGCATCAGACATGGTGGCAAGTCATTATGGAAGTCCTTATCGTCGAGTATATGTTTCTTTGCAGTGCCGCTTTCATTAGCAAGAACGTAACTGCTCTCTTTCTTTGTGTATTCATCTGTCAGTTTTCATGTATTGTTTTATATGTTTCCTAACAATACGCATGGGAATTAGGATAGAAAAAACTAGCAAGGATCATTCTCAGAATGAGGCCAATGTAGGATCAGCCTTTTCCTGTTTATTGACTGTCCTCAGTTGTACTTATAACTGAAAAGTCCATTCCTTCCTCCTGATGTCATTGCCTACGTTCACTGCAAGACTTTCAACCTCTCACCAGTTCATGAAATTTTCACTAGTCAAGAGTCTGTGGGGAGAGAAAATGTTATTGATAGAGTTTTTTAAACTCAGTTGAAGGTTAACTAAAATCGATGCAATTAATAGTGTCAAATACAAGAGCGTATCAGTCGTATCAATGATGAAATTGCACAGGAGGAATCCAATCTAGTTGACTAGGGCAATGACCAGTCGACTAATGGTAGAAACAGAGAGTTGAAAATCTGTTTCACTACAGACTAGTCGACTAGGTCAAATTCTTAGTCGACTAATTGGGGATATTAGTCGACTAAGTTATTTCCTAGTCGACTAATACTGCTACAGCGGCCAGTTTTTAAATCTGATTCTGAATTCGTTTCTGATCCGAATTAAGTGTTTTTGGTTTCCTTTTCTTCGTGGTTTCTTTTGCTATATAAAGAGGCGTATTGTCCCCATTATTTGTAACTTGTAATTGATTGATTCACTAAGAACTCTCTCCCTTGTCCTAAGAACGTAGGCAAATTGTCGAACCTTATTAATCTTGTGTTCTCTCTCTTCTTTCTTTGTTTAATTGTTTGTGTGATTGGACTGACTATTCTCGATGTCCCTCTTCTCTGTTACTTGGATTCCCAATAAGTGGTATCAGAACTTTCCGGGTTCGACAGGGAGTTTTTCATTTAAATGGAGCAAATCAACTTGGAGACTGTCGACATTTTCATTCGGAGGTAAAAATCTGATCTTTTCTATTTGAATTTGTTTTCACTAATGGTTTTCTGCATTGTGTTGAGGAATCTATTGAGAAGATGGCCTGAGAAAGTCAATCCACGGTGAAATTCTTGAGCCCACATCTGATGAAAAGCGATATGATAAAGTTTGATGGCACTCTACGATTGACGGCATCAAATCTTGAAGACACTCTACGATTGAAAGAAAAGCCAGAGGAGACTTATGAAAAGGATTGAGAAAAGATGAATAGAACAGCGTATAGTTCTATAAGGTTTTGTTTGATACAAGACATCAAGTATCATGTGCTATATGAGACGTCTAAAATAAAGTCGTGGGAGATTCTCGAGAAGAAATATCTGACAAAGAGTATCGAGTCTCGACTACTTCTAAAGAGGAGGCTTTATCACTTTCAGTTGAAGAAGGGACTCTCTATTGTTGAGCACATGAATAACTACACAAACCTTCTTACAGATGTGGTTAATGTGAATTTGGATATCGAAGAAGAGGATAAGGCGTTATTTTTTTGAATTCTCTTTCTGATGAAGAGTGTGAGACAATCGTCCTCACCTTGATTAATGGGAAACAATTACTTAACTATAATGATGTGTCGGCTGCTCTTGTAAATTATAAAGTGAGGAGGAAGGATAAGCAATCTTCTTTCAGTAGTACATCAACAAAGGCGTTAGTGGTAAAAGGCAAGAGTTTCAATCAAAAGGGCAAAAGCATTGACGGGAGATCAAAGTCCAGACTAGGGTTCAGATATCTGAAGAAGAACCAGTGTGCCTTCTGCAAAGAGGTAGGGTACTGGAAGGTTAATTGTTTAAGGGTCAATGATAAGAACAAGGGAAAAGAGTCAAAGACTTAAGCAAATCTTACACAGGTGATCAAACCCAATCGCGTGTACTTCATATGTAGATAGATCAGACTCAGACTCATCTGTATTTTCATTCTCAGTCACTACTCTTATCATAGGTTACTCAGGTGATTCTGAGTGGATAATTGATACAGGAGCTACCTATCATGTATGTCCCAATAGGAATTGATTTTTACTTTTGAGAAATTAGATGGATGTTCCGTGGTCATGGTGATAATCGTCCATGTCATACGAAAGGGATAGGTACTGTCTTGATCAAAATATTTGATGGGATGGTGCGGGAATTGAAGGATGTTAGGTATGTACCTCAACTAAAAAAAATCTTATCTCTATTGGTGCCTTGGAAGCATTAGGTCTTGAAGTATCTATGGTTAAAGGCTCGATGGTTTGTTTTGAAGGGCGTCCGACGTAATAACCTTTACTACCTGAAGGGTAGTACGGTTAAAAGGCAAGTGGTGACTTCTACAAATTCATATAATGATTGCATCCAACTCTGACATATGAGGTTTGGACATATAAGAGAAAAGTCTTTGTAAGCTCTTGTAAAGCATGCTTTATTGAAAGGTGTCAGTACCTGCAAATTAAAATTTTGTGAATATTGCATCATCAGAAAGAAGACCAAGGTGAGATTTGGCATCACAACTTATTGCTCCAAGAGGATTCTAGATTATGTTCACACAGATATCTGGGGATCTATCAAGACGGCATCTATTGGAGGTAACTATTACTTTATCTCTTTTATAGATGATTGCTCTAGGCGAGTTGGATATATCGTATGAAGCACAAAGGGGAAGTCCTGTAGTTGTTTGTGGAGTGGAAGAAGAACACGGAGAAGAATACGGGAAGGAAGATCAAAGTACTCCATTCAGATAACAGAAGAGAGTATAGAAACGATCATTTCCTACAGTTATGTAACACCCCGCTTCCGGAATACGTACTTAGTTGCGTATTCAGATTTTTTGACCATATTTTTCGATTTACTCCTTGTATTTGTTTGGTATTATGAATTATTTATATGATCGTTTTGTCTTGGAATGGATTCGTGGACTCGGAGTCAGCCCTAGTCTGAACCGAGGGCCCGATCCTAAAGTATTACTCGATTTGGATATTCTGGTATTCCGATTTGACCGATTTTAGTTTTAAACATCATTTTCCAATATTCTAGATTTTATGTGAATTTCTGGAATTTTCTTGGATTAAGTTGAAAATCATCAAAAACCGGTGTCGGCCAGTTTCGTTGACCGATTCCCGGATTTTTAATTTACAAACGGTTGGGAATTTCTAAAAGTGCCTTTAGGCAATGTTTCTTAAAATCATATTTTCTATCTAAATACATTTTCTGAAATTTATCAGATTTTATCAAAATCCGGCCAATCCGGTGTATACCAAGATTGACGGTTTACCTTATGATTTTTATCTTGAAAATGAGATTGAATCTCTGAAAACCGATTTCACCAAAAATCATTTTATAATATTTATGATTTTTGGGAATTTTTGGGAGACTTTCCGGATTACTTTATTTTTGGGCTTTTCCGGTATTTTCCCAGATACCGAGGAGATTGTCCCATATATTCTACTCTGTCTTTTCCCCATTTTCTCTCTCCTTCCTAAACGCGGATCTCACCCCGCGTCTAGGCAATCCCTTAACGCGCTCCGCGCGTTTCTGTATTGACGCGACGCAGAACCCACGTCCGCGTCCGCGTTTCCCTCGCGTCCGCACTTGAACGCAGATCTCGCGTTTGAGGCATCTATGCAACGCGAACCCCGCGTCTGCTATTTCCGCGTCTACCATTCTTGCGACGCGAATCCCGCGTCTGCCATTCCCGCGTCTGCCATTCTTGCAACGCGAACCCCGCGTCTGCTATTTCCGCGTCTACCATTCTTGCGACGCGAATCCCGCGTCTGCCATTCCCGCGTCTGCCATTCTTGCAACGCGAACCCCGCGTCTGCTATTCCCGCGTCTGTGATTCCCGTGTCTGTTATTCTCGCAACGCTAACTCCCGCGTCTGCGAACCCCCCGTCTCACTTTCAACCCGCGTCTCCCTATGGCGCGTCCCGAGTTCCATGGATTACGGACCTTTCGGCATTTGTGATGATTTAGGCGAGTGATCTCGCTATCCTCTTGCCTTACTATTTTATTGGTTATGCGAGTGTTCTCGCCTTCCTCTTGACTTTCCCATTTACAATTTATGCTGTTTGAACTAACACTTTCTTTGATTGTGTCCAACTATTACTCTATCACTTGACAAGTACATGCCCGATATGTTAACACCTAGTTGTATACCTGACACTGACTTGCTACTACTTGACCCTGATTCATGTTATACTACCTGTCTCTAGTTATGGCTTGACTTATCACCTGATTCCTGTATCTCTTATATCGTGCTAACATGCAGCGGATCCTGATCTTGAATGGAACTAAGTGCCACGCAGAGCAAAGTGCCACACATTGCACCTGGTGGGGGCCACCTCTTGAATCTGTGGGGGCCACCTCTAGAATCCAATTCCCTCAGAACAAAGTGCCACATGGAACAAAGTGCCACACGGAACAAAGTGCCACACCATACACCTGGTGGGGGCCACCTCTTGAATCTGTGGGGGCCACCTCTTGAATCTGAAGGGCTACTTTTCTCCTGCCTGTGCCGCTAAATGATAGCATGATGTGCCGTGATACAGTCATACCCGTTATGATTCCAGTTATGCCTGTTATGATTTCTGTTATGCCCGTTATGGACTCCTGTTATGATTCCTGTTATGACTCCCGTTATGTACTCCTGTTATGCCTGTTATGTATTCCTGTTATGACCACTTTGTAACTCGAATTGTATGTGCTTGGATTACGATGATATGAGATAAAGGTATATAGATGAGGGTTTCCTTGTTTGGATTATTCCTTCGATGTACTAGTCTCATGGAGCCGTGATCTAAGCTTATACAATCTGTTTTGCTCGTGATCGGGTTTTGTATCGGATTTCCTGTTTTATCGTGATTATGTTATACCTGTTCATACCTGCTATACCTGTATACACACTTGTGCTTACCCTTGCTCGCCACTTGGCATTTGTATCACACTCGCCTGGGGAGTTTCATCTGACTCCCCTGGATTCTCATGTCCAGGTCATGGAGCTTGGAGCGTGTGGATTCTCCCAGTTGCTGATCAGAGTGGCGCAGCGGTAGCATGGATCTTCAGCAGATCATCCGAAGCTCTATCCTTCCAGGCCCCCTGTGTGCCTCTCGAGTTTTCCTTTTTGTAAACTCGTGAGTGCCCTTGTACTATTCATTCTTGTACATCTCCTTATATTCTCGCATTTGCGCCTATCAGGTGATGTAATATTCCTGTAATATTGGATCACCTCTGGTGATAACTTTGTAATTGTACTCATGTGATGGAATGTATAATGCACCACTTGCTTCCGTACTCTGATTCTTGCCTGTACTGATGCTTAGCGTATATACGTGAAGGTATTTCTGACTTGCGTATATACGTTGCAGTGACGTCCCCGTATCAGCGGGATCGGGGCGTTACAGGTTGGTATCAGAGCTTAGGCTCTCACCTCCTCAGTACGTCCAGATGGCAAATTAATGGTAAAGAAATTTGCAACTGGAATACAAGAGTCCTGGTTATACATTCCAACTACAAGTGCAGAGTTATCTATTCTTGATCATCTTTCCTTTGATTCCTAATCTCTTCCATCTTTTCCCTGTTTTGGTTTTATGAAGCCCTTATACTAACTTAAGATATGGATATACTAGAAAGGTAGTGGCTGGTTCTGAATGAAGCTATTATGTGATCTCTTTGGCCAACTCTATGAAGTTCGGGTATTCTCAGAATGGATCTGCTATCGGGTTATCTTTCAGAAGATGGTATTCGGGATTTTCTGCGGTTATTCTATTTTCTCGGCTATATCTTTCAGAGTGATCGATGCCTGGTATTCGAAATTCTCAATTATCAGTCTTCTTTATTTATGGTCAGTATTATTCGGCATCGTTCAAAGACTTATACAACCGGAAGTGCAGAAGACGTCTATATTCTGATTATTGTTCAGTCGACTTGGGAAGCCCTACCTGCAGTGATTCATATCTTGATTGGTATAAATTCCGCCCATGTCCCCATTGTGTTCAATTTACCCCTTATCGAAATTGCGAGGACGCAATTTTTTGTAAGGTGGATGGAATGTAACACCCCGCTTCCGGAATACGTACTTAGTTGCGTATTCAGATTTTTTGACCGTATTTTTCGATTTACTCCTTGTATTTGTTTGATATTATGAATTATTTATATGATCGTTTTGTCTTGGAATTGGATTCGTGGACTCGGAGTCAGCCCTAGTCTGAACCGAGGGCCCGATCCTAAAGTATTACTCGATTTGGATATTCTGGTATTCCGATTTGACCGATTTCAGTTTTAAACATCATTTCCAATATTCTGGATTTTATATGAATTTCTGGAATTTTCTTGGATTAAGTTGAAAATCTTCAAAAACCGGTGTCGGCCAGTTTCGTTGACCGATTCCCGAATTTTTAATTTACAAACGGTTGGGAATTTCTAAAAGTGCCTTTAGGCAATGTTTCTTAAAATCATATTTTCTATCTAAATACATTTTCTGGGATTTATCAGATTTTATCAAAATCCGGCCAATCCGGTGTATACCGAGATTGACGGTTTACCTTATGATTTTTATCTTGAAAATGAGATTGAATCTCTAAAAACTGATTTCACCAAAAATCATTTTATAATATTTATAATTTTGGGAATTTTTGGGAGACTTTCCGGATTACTTTATTTTTGGGCTTTTCCGGTATTTTCCCAGATACCGAGGAGATTGTCCCATATATTCTACTCTGTCTTTTCCCCATTTTCTCTCTCCTTCCTAAACGCGGATCTCACCCCGCGTCTAGGCAATCCCTTAACGCGCTCCGCGCGTTTCTGTATTGACGCGACGCAGAACCCACGTCCGCGTCCGCGTTTCCCTCGCGTCCGCACTTGAACGCAGATCTCGCGTTTGAGGCATCTATGCAACGCGAACCCCGCGTCTGCTATTTCCGCGTCTACCATTCTTGCGACGCGAATCCCGCGTCTGCCATTCCCGCGTCTGCCATTCTTGCAACGCGAACCCCGCGTCTGCTATTTCCGCGTCTACCATTCTTGCGACGCGAATCCCGCGTCTGCCATTCCCGCGTCTGCCATTCTTGCAACGCGAACCCCGCGTCTGCTATTCCCGCGTCTGTGATTCCCGTGTCTGTTATTCTCGCAACGCTAACTCCCGCGTCTGCGAACCCCCCGTCTCACTTTCAACCCGCGTCTCCCTATGGCGCGTCCCGAGTTCCATGGATTACGGACCTTTCGGCATTTGTGATGATTTAGGCGAGTGATCTCGCTATCCTCTTGCCTTACTATTTTATTGGTTATGCGAGTGTTCTCGCCTTCCTCTTGACTTTCCCATTTACAATTTATGCTGTTTGAACTAACACTTTCTTTGATTGTGTCCAACTATTACTCTATCACTTGACAAGTACATGCCCGATATGTTAACACCTAGTTGTATACCTGACACCTGACTTGCTACTACTTGACCCTGATTCATGTTATACTACCTGTCTCTAGTTATGGCTTGACTTATCACCTGATTCCTGTATCTCTTATATCGTGCTAACATGCAGCGGATCCTGATCTTGAATGGAACTAAGTGCCACGCAGAGCAAAGTGCCACACATTGCACCTGGTGGGGGCCACCTCTTGAATCTGTGGGGGCCACCTCTAGAATCCAATTCCCTCAGAACAAAGTGCCACATGGAACAAAGTGCCACACGGAACAAAGTGCCACACCATACACCTGGTGGGGGCCACCTCTTGAATCTGTGGGGGCCACCTCTTGAATCTGAAGGGCTACTTTTCTCCTGCCTGTGCCGCTAAATGATAGCATGATGTGCCGTGATACAGTCATACCCGTTATGATTCCAGTTATGCCTGTTATGATTTCTGTTATGCCCGTTATGGACTCCTGTTATGATTCCTGTTATGACTCCCGTTATGTACTCCTGTTATGCCTGTTATGTATTCCTGTTATGACCACTTTGTAACTCGAATTGTATGTGCTTGGATTACGATGATATGAGATAAAGGTATATAGATGAGGGTTTCCTTGTTTGGATTATTCCTTCGATGTACTAGTCTCATGGAGCCGTGATCTAAGCTTATACAATCTGTTTTGCTCGTGATCGGGTTTTGTATCGGATTTCCTGTTTTATCGTGATTATGTTATACCTGTTCATACCTGCTATACCTGTATACACACTTGTGCTTACCCTTGCTCGCCACTTGGCATTTGTATCACACTCGCCTGGGGAGTTTCATCTGACTCCCTGGATTCTCATGTCCAGGTCATGGAGCTTGGAGCGTGTGGATTCTCCCAGTTGCTGATCAGAGTGGCGCAGCGGTAGCATGGATCTTCAGCAGATCATCCGAAGCTCTATCCTTCCAGGCCCCCTGTGTGCCTCTCGAGTTTTCCTTTTTGTAAACTCGTGAGTGCCCTTGTACTATTCATTCTTGTACATCTCCTTATATTCTCGCATTTGCGCCTATCAGGTGATGTAATATTCCTGTAATATTGGATCACCTCTGGTGATAACTTTGTAATTGTACTCATGTGATGGAATGTATAATGCACCACTTGCTTCCGTACTCTGATTCTTGCCTGTACTGATGCTTAGCGTATATACGTGAAGGTATTTCTGACTTGCGTATATACGTTGCAGTGACGTCCCCGTATCAGCGGGATCGGGGCGTTACAGGTTGGTATCAGAGCTTAGGCTCTCACCTCCTCAGTACGTCCAGATGGCAAATTAATGGTAAAGAAATTTGCAACTGGAATACAAGAGTCCTGGTTATACATTCCAACTACAAGTGCAGAGTTATCTATTTCTTGATCATCTTTCCTTTGATTCCTAATCTCTTCCATCTTTTCCCTGTTTTGGTTTTATGAAGCCCTTATACTAACTTAAGATATGGATATACTAGAAAGGTAGTGGCTGGTTCTGAATGAAGCTATTATGTGATCTCTTTGGCCAACTCTATGAAGTTCGGGTATTCTCAGAATGGATCTGCTATCGGGTTATCTTTCAGAAGATGGTATTCGGGATTTTCTGCGGTTATTCTATTTTCTCGGCTATATCTTTCAGAGTGATCGATGCCTGGTATTCGAAATTCTCAATTATCGGTCTTCTTTATTTATGGTCAGTATTATTCGGCATCGTTCAAAGACTTATACAACCGGAAGTGCAGAAGACGTCTATATTCTGATTATTGTTCAGTCGACTTGGGAAGCCCTACCTGCAGTGATTCATATCTTGATTGGTATAAATTCCGCCCATGTCCCCATTGTGTTCAATTTACCCCTTATCGAAATTGCGAGGACGCAATTTTTGTAAGGTGGATGGAATGTAACACCCCGCTTCCGGAATACGTACTTAGTTGCGTATTCAGATTTTTTGACCGTATTTTTCGATTTACTCCTTGTATTTGTTTGATATTATGAATTATTTATATGATCGTTTTGTCTTGGAATTGGATTCGTGGACTCGGAGTCAGCCCTAGTCTGAACCGAGGGCCCGATCCTAAAGTATTACTCGATTTGGATATTCTGGTATTCCGATTTGACCGATTTCAGTTTTAAACATCATTTTCCAATATTCTGGATTTTATGTGAATTTCTGGAATTTTCTTGGATTAAGTTGAAAATCTTCAAAAACCGGTGTCGGCCAGTTTCGTTGACCGATTCCCGGATTTTTAATTTACAAACGGTTGGGAATTTCTAAAAGTGCCTTTAGGCAATGTTTCTTAAAATCATATTTTCTATCTAAATACATTTTCTGGGATTTATCAGATTTTATCAAAATCCGGCCAATCCGGTGTATACCGAGATTGACGGTTTACCTTATGATTTTTATCTTGAAAATGAGATTGAATCTCTAAAAACCGATTTCACCAAAAATCATTTTATAATATTTATAATTTTTGGGAATTTTTGGGAGACTTTCCGGATTACTTTATTTTTGGGCTTTTCCGGTATTTTCCCAGATACCGAGGAGATTGTCCCATATATTCTACTCTGTCTTTTCCCCATTTTCTCTCTCCTTCCTAAACGCGGATCTCACCCCGCGTCTAGGCAATCCCTTAACGCGCTCCGCGCGTTTCTGTATTGACGCGACGCAGAACCCACGTCCGCGTCCGCGTTTCCCTCGCGTCCGCACTTGAACGCAGATCTCGCGTTTGAGGCATCTATGCAACGCGAACCCCGCGTCTGCTATTTCCGCGTCTACCATTCTTGCGACGCGAATCCCGCGTCTGCCATTCCCGCGTCTGCCATTCTTGCAACGCGAACCCCGCGTCTGCTATTTCCGCGTCTACCATTCTTGCGACGCGAATCCCGCGTCTGCCATTCCCGCGTCTGCCATTCTTGCAACGCGAACCCCGCGTCTGCTATTCCCGCGTCTATGATTCCCGTGTCTGTTATTCTCGCAACGCTAACTCCCGCGTCTGCGAACCCCCCGTCTCACTTTCAACCCGCGTCTCCCTATGGCGCGTCCCGAGTTCCATGGATTACGGACCTTTCGGCATTTGTGATGATTTAGGCGAGTGATCTCGCTATCCTCTTGCCTTACTATTTTATTGGTTATGCGAGTGTTCTCGCCTTCCTCTTGACTTTCCCATTTACAATTTATGCTGTTTGAACTAACACTTTCTTTGATTGTGTCCAACTATTACTCTATCACTTGACAAGTACATGCCCGATATGTTAACACCTAGTTGTATACCTGACACCTGACTTGCTACTACTTGACCCTGATTCATGTTATACTACCTGTCTCTAGTTATGGCTTGACTTATCACCTGATTCCTGTATCTCTTATATCGTGCTAACATGCAGCGGATCCTGATCTTGAATGGAACTAAGTGCCACGCAGAGCAAAGTGCCACACATTGCACCTGGTGGGGGCCACCTCTTGAATCTGTGGGGGCCACCTCTAGAATCCAATTCCCTCAGAACAAAGTGCCACATGGAACAAAGTGCCACACGGAACAAAGTGCCACACCATACACCTGGTGGGGGCCACCTCTTGAATCTGTGGGGGCCACCTCTTGAATCTGAAGGGCTACTTTTCTCCTGCCTGTGCCGCTAAATGATAGCATGATGTACCGTGATACAGTCATACCCGTTATGATTCCAGTTATGCCTGTTATGATTCCTGTTATGCCCGTTATGGACTCCTGTTATGATTCCTGTTATGACTCCCGTTATGTACTCCTGTTATGCCTGTTATGTATTCCTGTTATGACCACTTTGTAACTCGAATTGTATGTGCTTGGATTACGATGATATGAGATAAAGGTATATAGATGAGGGTTTCCTTGTTTGGATTATTCCTTCGATGTACTAGTCTCATGGAGCCGTGATCTAAGCTTATACAATCTGTTTTGCTCGTGATCGGGTTTTGTATCGGATTTCCTGTTTTATCGTGATTATGTTATACCTGTTCATACCTGCTATACCTGTATACACACTTGTGCTTACCCTTGCTCGCCACTTGGCATTTGTATCACACTCCCTGGGGAGTTTCATCTGACTCCCCTGGATTCTCATGTCCAGGTCATGGAGCTTGGAGCGTGTGGATTCTCCCAGTTGCTGATCAGAGTGGCGCAGCGGTAGCATGGATCTTCAGCAGATCATCCGAAGCTCTATCCTTCCAGGCCCCCTGTGTGCCTCTCGAGTTTTCCTTTTTGTAAACTCGTGAGTGCCCTTGTACTATTCATTCTTGTACATCTCCTTGTATTCTCGCATTTGCGCCTATCAGGTGATGTAATATTCCTGTAATATTGGATCACCTCTGGTGATAACTTTGTAATTGTACTCATGTGATGGAATGTATAATGCACCACTTGCTTCCGTACTCTGATTCTTGCCTGTACTGATGCTTAGCGTATATACGTGAAGGTACTTCTGACTTGCGTATATACGTTGCAGTGACGTCCCCGTATCAGCGGGATCGGGGCGTTACAAGTTATGTCGTGATGGGGGCATAAAAAGGCATTTCACAGTAAGAGAAATACCGCAACAAAACAGGTTGGCTGAAAAGATGGACAAGACCTTGCTAGAGAAGGTATGTTGCATGTTATCCAATGTCGGCATATCAAAATCTTTTCAGGCTGAGGCATTGGCGTATTCTTGCAATCTCGTTAACAAATTGCCTTCGTCTGCAATATAAGGTAAAACTTCTCTAGAGGTTTGGTCAGGAAAAGTTGCTCAGGATTATTATTCGCTACGGGTATTTGGGTGTCTGGCCCACTAACGGGTATTTGGGTGTCTGGCCCACTATCATGTCAAGGAAGACAAGTTGGACCCAAGGGCGAGAAAAGTGTGTTCGTAGGATTCATGAAAGGAGTAAAAGTTTATAAATTTTGGGATTTAAAGGATAGAAAATTTATCTTGAGTAGAGACGTTACGTTTGATGAGGCTTCAATAGTGAAGCCTACCAACTTTCAGCAGGTGGAGAGTCAGATGATCAACAGGATATTGCAACAAGTGGAGAGTGATGATACTTCATCGTCTCTAAAAAGATCAGTATCATTTCAAGTCATACCCTCGATGACACAGGGATATGATCAGGTAGCCAAATAGGATGCTAATAATGATGAGGATCCACGACAGGTTATGGGTAATGTCAAAAAATTCATTACAGTTAGAAGAACTCAAAGAAATCCATGTAAATCCAATTGGCTCACTACTAACATGATCGTGGCCTATGCTCTCCGAGTTGCTGAGGAGGCAATCCCGACTACTTACAGGGAAGTTGAAATTAGTTTGGAGTGTTTGACACGGAAATGTGGGGGGGTTGGCTGGATGTAACGTTTCCTTGAATCAGATGAAAAATTACAGCCGGCTTAACCTTCCGGTTACAAGGGAGGGGGAATATTGAATCTTGAATTCCCCCTTTGTTTAGTGCTGGGTTCTTCGGGTGGCGGTGGAGAGTGAATCTTGTTCTCCGTTGACCGGATGACTGTTCTGGACCGTTCGGGGATCTTCTCTTCGGTCGGTAGAGGGAGTAACTCAGCCCCGTCCACCAAAAACTCTAAAAAGAAGGTAGGCGAAGAGCAACTTGTACGCAGCAAGCTGGCTTGAAGAGTCGAGCTCTCTCTTTCTGTTGATGATCTCTCTCTTGTGCCCGTCTCTCTCTGTGTGTATATGTACGCCCGATTCTTCTCTCCCTCCTCCCCTCATAGCAACTGGGCTATTTATAGGGGTCTCAGGGGGTGAACGTGCCCCCTGAAAATGCTCCACAATGAGGGGCCACTTCCCGCTACATGTGCGGTGACAGGCCCCGCAATCCAGGTAGTTGCAACCGAGACGTGGGTGTCGAGCCGACGCGTCTTGATGCTGAGACGCGGGCTTCGGGCCGACGCGCCTTGATGCTGAGACGCGGGCTTCGGGCCGACGCGCCTTGATGCTGAGACGCGGGCTTCGGGCCGACGCGCCTTTATGCTGAGACGCGGGCTTCGGGCCGACGCGCCTTTATGCTGAGACGCGGGCTTCGGGCCGACGCGCCTTTATGCTGAGACGCGGGCTTCGGGCCGACGCGCCTTTATGCTGAGACGCGGGCTTCGGGCCGACGCGCCTTGATGCTGAGACTCTGCTTTTAAGGCTTGTCTTGGTGATTTTTAGACAGCCTACAGAATCCCCTCCAAAGTTTTCGATATTCCGCAGTTAAATGGGACGGATTTCGGAATACTTTGGATTTTAGTCGTGTTCGCCTTTCTGACTGGACTAATTGTTGCTCCGGGTTTGATCTTATCTGGAGTTGGCCTTTGTGAGTGTACTGTTGAACTCTTTGAAGCCATCAGAGTTGATCGTGTTGAGTGTCTAGATACACAGTCTAAACCTCCCCGATTGCTTTTAGTCTGTCACGAGTGCGCTTTTGACCAGGAGTGGTTGGCCTCCTGCTTGTGCCAGTGTACTGTTGAACTGATTCGCAGAAGTAGGGACTGAACGCAGGTTCCTTTTTTGAAAAGCAGAGACGAGGCTGCTTTAAAGACGCGACTTCTTAGCGAGATGGAAACGCGACTGACCTTCACAAGGCAGACGCGATGTTCAGCTGAAGACGCGAACTTCGGAGAGACGCATCTCTTGAATATAGACGCGATTGTCTAGGCGAGATGGAAATGCGACTGGTCTTCACAAGGCAGACGCGATGTTCGGAGAGGCGCATCTCTTGAATATAGACGCGATATTTGGCCAGACTGGAAGGACGCGAATTTCTTAGAGAGACGCGACCTTCCGAATGCATTCATGGAGAGGCTGATGTGGCATGTCCATCGAGGAGGTGCGTTCTTTGGGCTCGAATTTCTGTGCCATGTCATGATTACGCCGCCAGCTGGCCTAGGGAACCGGCGCAATTTCGCCTCTTGGCGCGCGGATTTCCTGATTCATTAAATGAACTACTCCACGTGTCGACTGCTGACTCGTGGCAGGGTTGCGACGCATGATCTTCTCCGTTCAGAAACGATTTTGTTACACGCGTCAAGCAGCGACTCGCTGCAGCGTCTATCGGGCCACACGCCGCGTATCTTCGCGAATCTTTGTGCCTATAAAAGGCAACAGTTAGAGAGATTTGTCTCCTTCTCCGAACGCGCTTACTCAGAGTTTTTAAGAGAGTTCTTCTTCTCCATTACTGCTCATCTTCTTCATTGACCTCCGATCACCAATGGCACCCAAGGCTAAGCCGACCGCGTCGTCCTCCAAAGCGACCATTGCCGAGGCCCAAGGGGGCGCTCCCTCCGTGCAGGACGTTTTCCGAGGTAAAGATGCCATTTTGGCTAAGCTTCACCGTTACTGAAAGTTTTTGGAGAACCTTAAAAAAAAACTCTTAACACAGAATATGAACCGGTTTGATTCTCAGACGCAGTCTCAGACGCGGTCTTTGAGTTGATAACCGAGGCGCGGGTTTGATGACCGAACGCCAGTGAACTCTGCACTTCGGGTCCTTCACTTGGAAATTTTCTAACTGTGAAGGATCTGGACGCGGTCTTGGTTTGCAGAACGCGGATTTGATCCTTGCGTTCTGTGCCACTTGACGCGGATTTGCAGGTCTGGACGCGGGTTTTGATAACTTCTGCGTCCAGTATCTCTTCTGCGTTTGGACGCAGATTCGCAGGTCTGGACGCGAATTTTGATAATTCCTGCGTCCAGTTTCTCTTCTGCGTTTGGGTCATGAACACTTAGCATTTTTCCTTGCTTTTAATGAAGTATCTGACGAAGTGTCTTTTTCTTTTGCAGTGCGACATATTCCTGGCTCGCTCGCCAAGACACGCCACTTTGGTCATGTAGGAGGCGCCGACCGGGGCTTGACCTTCGTGCAAAGAATGAGTGTCCCAGTGACCGCTGACCAGTCGCCAGATCGCAGGGAGAGGCTCTCCAACGTTGACAGGAGAACCTTTCGGGCGCTTATGACCGATGCCGCATTCAAAACGGATGATGGTGTCAGGCTGGAGAAGCCTGCCTTCTTCTTCGGGGATCACGTCCATGACGACGGCCGTCGCGTGTCTGAAGGAACTTACAAATGGCTCCGTCAGATAAAGGGCGGAAGATTCTTTCTTCCGGATATGGAGAGGATGTTCCCGTTATCCTACTTCCAACACATGTCCATCCCTCGGAAGATGGAATGGGACATTTCCCAATATGTCCCCGAAATCACCCTTGGTGACTTTGGCTTCCAGAAGGTAAACCGCTATGATAGTCATGACAGGTCAGCCGTCGGCCTGTTCCCCGCGTCGCGCAAGTCCGATGTTCCGGTCGGGGAGATACCACAGCTTGCCGCTACCTTCCTTAACTCGTTTATGGAAGCGGAGGGTGACTATCCTACCGAGTTCCGTGCGCATGGGTGGATCCATTCTACGGGGAATATTTGGTGGGGCAGAATGGTGGGTTTCGTCCTTATCGAACTCAAGGAGCTGCTAGAGTGTGTGGGACTGTACCCAGCAATCAGGGCCGTGCAGTGGGGTATCCCACCAAGCTCTCATAATTTCTTCGGAGTCCTGGAGCGATATAACTCTCTGACAGGGACATTCTTCACCCCGGTTGGAGAGATGGGCCTGGCACTGCACGAGCTGCATGAGGTCTCGGGGCTGGCGTCAGGGGACATTCCTTATGAGGAATATGTCCCTACCACTAAGGAGCTCCACCTTTTGGAAAAAGAGTTTCCCGCAATATATGAGACCTACTGGGAGGTGATGTGCCACTTTCACATCTGCGGCCAGATAACTGCCTGGAGGTCAGGAGGAGTCAAGCAGTTGTCTTGGGCTTGTTATCTGTTCAACAATGTCCACAAGAAAGACCTCCCGATAATCCGACTGGTTCCCAGCTCTGATAGGGAAATTGAAGACAGGATCGACCAGGCTCCGAACAGCTTTTACACTACGGAGTCGAACGAGGACGGTTTCGACCCTGACTTGGTTTTTGAAAGCTTTCATCATCAAGCCCGGACTCCCATCTCTGATCGAGCACTGTTGGCGGGCTTCCTGATGTTGTGGCTGAAGAGATGTGTGGTGCCCACGCTGCCACACGAAGTCATTGTTGCCGACGTGGTGTACCCGGCGGTGCTCCTGGCTCATGGCAGCCCCGTATCCCTTCTTCCGGCCGTGGCGGCTGGCATTCAGAGCGGGCTGCGGGCGCTCACTAAGAGTTTCTGCGAGCCCCCGAAAACTGTTGATTCCCACGGAAAGCCACATGTTGACTCAGAGGGGAATCCAATGGTGAAGCGTCCCAACCCTCGGATCGAGCTGCCTTACACGTACCTCTTGGCTTGGTATGTGATGCACTGCCCTTCCTTGATGACGGCGGCGCGTGGGGGTGCGGGTCATGTCCCATTTGTGCAGCGGCTGGAACGTTCGGAATGGTGTGACGCCTACATCTATTATGTTCGGAAGCGTCTATCAATCGCCACGAATTACCAGCTCAATCGCTGCTCTCCAGAGATTCCTGGTGTAGCTCTCGGGGAGCTGTCTGCTGATGTTGCTGGCCGGGATAGCTTCTCGCAACTGTCTGCGGGACTCTTCTGGTGGTTGATCAACATCCGGCCAGGATATGTGCTGTTCCAGCAAGGGACTTCATGCACTATTGAGCCGTATATGCCGAGTCGTTTCGCCCGACAGTTCGGCTACGATCAACTCTACGTCGGCAATCCCAATACTCAACTTGCCTTCGAAGGCAATCTGTTTGAGGGTGCTCGGGCCTGGTACTACAGTGTGGCCGGAGGGACGGGAGCAACATTCCGTCTACCTATCGAGGGGCCCAAGTGCCGTACGAGCTTCAGTTTCTGCACTTGGTACTCCCAAGCCAACCAAACACCAGATTTTGTTCCGGAGTTCTCATGCATTGAGACTATCAATGCAGATCTCGAGGCGAGGTCGGAGTCTGGTAAACAGACAAAACTCATCAACCAGTACCTGAAGGCTCAGAAGGAGGTTGGGAGACGATCGAGGAGGGAGCCCCCAGCAGTGAGGGCGGAGCCGCGACCGGCAAGGGCAGGGCCACCAGTGACAAGGGCGGAGCCACCAGCCACGAGGGAGGAGCCACGGGCAAGGAGGTCTAAGCAGTTGGCGAGCAAGCGTCGTCGACGCTCTGCTTCTATTGCTGAGCCTGCCCCAAAGAAGGCTCGGAGGGATTTAACAGCTGAAGTCTCTCAATCCGGAGACATCTCTGCTGGAGTTGAGGCTCCTCCTGAAGACGTCCCTGTTAGAGTTGAGGAACTGCCAGAAGATGAAGATTTCCCAAGCTTGGTTCGTGCTCCTAGGTCGCGCAGCAAGACCGTGGAGGAAGGGGAGCTTGTTGACGAGTCCACCGCCGCCGAAGATGACGAGTCACTGGAGGTCGACATAATGACTGAAGGGGATGTTGAGATTGCGGGCATCTCAGTTCAACCCGAGCCTTCTTCTGCTCATGATGGGAGAGACGAGGCACAGCAGCCGGGGTCTCCTAGCATCTTCATTTCCAGTCTTAGGGCAGTCGACCCTAGCCCTACCACTGGGGTAATTGGAGGTAAGGCTCCTGTTGCGGAGCTTCCTCGCGTTGCGCTGTCGTCTTCTTCGATATCGGGGGAAAGCGCTTTTGGTGACGAGGTCGACTATGGCGATGAACCCGCTCTTCCTGATCAGAGCAAATTCTTCCACATCTCGGAGGAGGAGATATATGGGGGCGAGTCATCGACTGCACCATCGCTGGCGATTATCCCTACTGAAGGTATTCTGTTTAATTTTCTCTTTGCATATTGAAGAGGATGTTCTAACATTCTTCTTTTATGCTGCAGGGCCAGCCGGAGACGCCGACGCTACAACCTCCTCGCATATCGGGGAGATGGTGAAAGAGTTGACCCAGCCCGAGAGGATTGAGGTCTCGGCTGCTGAGATACCCTCAAAGGGGGCAGCTGTTGAGATCGGGGAGCCTTCCACTCTGCCAGAAGAGGAAGGAACCACTGAGGCTGAGGAGGCTCTCACTCTGCCGGGCGAGGAGGTTACTGCTGAAGCGGGGGAGACTTCCATTCCGCAGGATTCGACGTCTCTGGACCTCCAACCTGGTAAGGCAGCTCTGATGCTTTAAATGTTTCGCTTTTCTACCATTGTGGCTAACATCGCGATAACTTGCAGAGAGGACTGAGGGGGCTCAGGTGGAGAGTCCGATGGTTGGCACCCTTCCAGAAGGCCATACAGCTCAGGTCTCGGTGGAGGTTTCTGAGGAGGTCGTACTTACTACTCCCTCATTGGTCGTGGAGGTTCCTGCAGAGGTGGCTCCTCCGGAAGTGCCATTGGCCAATCTTGCTCTTGCCGTATCGACGGCCAGCACGACTCTTGTGCGAGAAGATCCGCCTTATATCCCCTATCCTGTGATAGAAAAGGGGTCGGGAAGCTTCTCAGGTGGTGAAGACATAGGGGAACTGGCACGTCAGATGGTGCAGCAATTCTTCGCTTCGATGGGATCATGTATTGATCTCATCTTACGTGGGAGCAGCTCCTTCAAATTTGCCCAGAAGCTTCTCGAAAATATGGCCGTGAACATCGAATTAACGGGAGGCCCCTCACTTGCCGAGGCATGTCTGCGGGTGGTGAAGCAACTGGGGGATGACCTGCACGAGCTGGAGTCTTTGGAAAATGCTGGCTCCTTTGATGAGGCCCATGCCACCTTGACTAGGCTCCTAGCTGCTCAAGAACAAGAGCGACAGGAGGCGGAGGCACAAATTGCTGCAGAGGCCCGCAGCCTTGAATATTCCCAGGCTGAATGTCAAAGACTAACTGCCAATTCAAGGGAATCCGAGCTTACCATGCAGAGCACTGAGCAAGTCATCATCAGTGCTCATGACACCATTGCCAAGGCTCGGGACACCATCGCGAAGGCGGAAGCTGTGCTTGCGTTCAATGAGAAGAAGCTCGTTACCATCAAAGAGGAGCTTGAGGAGCAACAAGCTGCTAAGGCGCGAGCTGAAAAGAGTCTGTCTCTACATTCTTCCAGGGTGGAATCTCTGCGAACGCAGTTGGCTGCAAAATCCTTCCTATCTGAAGAGGAGCTGCGGGTCCAGGCTATGGTGGAAGCTAAGAAGGCACGTCAGATTAAGATGCATCATCTCAGGGAGCAAATCCGTTCTTTGGCGAGCCAGGACATTTAGCCTTCTTTTCTTTTCCCCTTTTTTGTAAAGAAGAGGACACTCTGTTTAGAGTGTTTGTATCCACTTTTACTGTTTATAATAAAAGTTTGAAAAATTTTGCTCCATCTTCTTTGCTCAGCTGTAGGCGAATCCAACTCCTTGGTAACTGGCTGTGAATATTAAACTTAGGTAAGACTAAGTTCTGTTAATGAAACGCGGCCTTGACTCTGAGTCTTCTTAATGAGACGCGGCATTGATCCATAAAGTGAGACGCGGCCGTCAGTCCACAGGAACTTAGATTTTACTAAGTCCTTTTGATGAGACGCAGCGTCAATCTCAGATTGATACGCGGTCTTCTTGATGAGACGCAGCATTGATCCATAAAGTGAGACGCGGCCGTCAGTCCATGGAGTGAGACGCAGCGTGAAACGCGGCTCTGAATAACGCGAATCTGTCTTGCTAAGAAAGACGCGGATCGAGCAGACACGGGATACGCAGCCTTGTCTGCTGAAGAGACGCGACTTTCCCATCTGCGTTCAATGCAGCATGACTTAAAAGATTTTTAGGAGATCTTTGAACGTCAAGCCTTCACTGTCGATTGGGGTTCCGGGTCATCCGTTGCTTCCCAAGGCAGTTATCCACGCGTCGGCCTCTCATTGGATTCAGGCGTTAATGCCCTTGCATGCGGAACCGACGCTGGCGGTTGAAAAACCGGCGCTCTCGTCGGTTTCCAAAGCAACGTTCCACGCGTCAGTCCTTTATTGGGCTTTGACAGTTGTGCGCGACGGTTCCGATTGATGCCCCATAAATGATAGTTATTAGGGACTGCCTATAAATAGGGTGCCCCCTCTTCAATAATCCAAAACTTGGATTGTTTTCTTCTGTTTGCTCTGAGAGACCACGCCTTGAGTCATCTTTCCGAGAACTGTCTTCATGGGTGAAGGTGACTCCGTGGATGAAGATGACCCAGAGCTCTCCTGCTCCTGTTTGGTCTCTTCAGAAGGAATCCTCTTACGCGCCCGCGTTTGGATGCAGAGTGGCCAACTCTGGATAGGGGGCTCTGCTGGTATGTCACCCCGATGATGTCCATAGCCTGTACTTTGGCATAGCCATCTGAATGAAATCCCGGTGCATTCCTATTCTGGATTTTGTGCCGGTGACTTGAACTTCTCTGAACGTGAGTGCAGGAATCTTTGGCACTTGGCGTTGGCGCGTTTATGGCTAATGCCTTAGCGCGTTTCATAGCCAATGCCTTGGACGAATTCCAACAAAGGTTTCAGACCCGCACCTTGCAACTCCTGTTCATGGAGATGGCAATTTTCGGCGTCTGTGCCTTTTCGGCGTTTGTGCTCTTTGACCTAGGCACAGAATGAGACCGCGTTTTGATTCGCGTTTATCTCTGCTGACGCAACAGTTTGGCTTGCTGCGCTTGTTATTCCTGCGTCTGGCTGACTGCATGGATCATTCCCGCGTTTGAAGTCCCTAATGACTGCCGCGTCTGTCACTTAGTTTTCTTTGTTAAAGTATACTAAGTTTCAGATTTCTAACTCTCTTGTTTATTCTTTGCAGGTAGGCTTGATCGTCCTTTTTCAGGTTCGCTGGGCCCCGGAAAGAATATATCGACTGGCGAACTTGCTCAATGTTCGTTTGTAAGAGAGTAAATTATGGTCCTCGTCGTTTGTAAGAGAGTAAATTATATCTCTGACGAGGACCCAAATCTCGCCAAGGTCTCTTCAGATCTCCTGCACCACTCTTGCCTGATGGCAAGAGATGGTCAGGTCAAGTATGACGGCGAGGAGGTTCCGGCGGTTGCGGTGGCGGAGAGATCCTCTTCCTCTCCCTACTCCAGAAGTGACATCAAGGACAATCCATGTCCTTTGGATGGCCTGCGGGGGAAAAATCAACTCTTGAACGAAGGGTTGCAGGCTCTTCTGTTGCCACCGGACCTCAAGAACACCATCGCTCCTGGCTTAGTCAGCTAGGGCGCTTTCTAAAGTTGGCGTCGTGCATCAAAGTGCAATCGGTTCCAACAGTCGCCACAATTTGGCACTTCTCCAGACATCATGCACTTAGGATCAGATGCGGCTTCAAGGAGTGAGTACGGCCTCAGAGAGAGAGAGGGACTTCTTTGTACTCCTTAATTGTAACACTCAATCTTATTGTATAAGAGAGCGTTTTGTATCACTTTCATATGCTGAATATCAATAAAAGTGACACTTTTCTTTTTGCCTCTTTCGGTTGTCCTGAATGTTTTGTTTTAGAAGCAAAAGAATGATTTTGGTGGACCCGCCACTTCATAAAAGAAAGTGACAGGGGGAATGCGTACTCCCAGAGAAGGTGAACTTTTGTCAAGTGTCTGGGATTGACTTGATTCAAGGTCAGCTGGGGAATTTGACAAAACATTGTCAGCGGTGTAATGTTAACCTAACAATGTCTTTAGGTGGACCTGTTATTCTGTTGAAGAGAATAACAAGTGAAACTAGACCCGCGAGGAATCTAGTAAAGTTTTTACCGTTAGAGGTGTGATATTAACTTAACGGGTTGGAGATAGTCTTGTCAGAAGTGTGGTGTTAACTCGACAAGGATGTGAGTCAGAGGTGTGATATTAACTTAACTCAGAATATCACTGTCATAGGTGTAATGTTTAACTTAACAGTGAGGTAATGCTAGAGGTGTAATGTTGAACTTAGCATCGGTCATCTCGACTTAGACGAGGAAGTCGAGGAACGGTCATGGCCATAGGTGTATTGTTGAACTTAGCGATGACTCGGATGCTAGAAGTGTAGTGTTAACTTGGCATCGTCCATTTCAGCTTCGATACGGAAGTCTGAAGAAAGGTGACTATCAGAGGTGCGATATTAACTTGACAGGCACTCGATGTACTGCTTAGAGGTGTAATGTTAAACTTAAACAGTAGTTTGTCAGAGGTGTAATGTTAACTTAACAAGAATTGGCTCGTGATAAGAGCAATTTGAGGACCTGTCATTCTATTGATGAGAATTGACAAGTGGAATTTGAAATGCCAGAGGTATAGTGTTAACTTGGCAAATTTGAGAGTTTGTTACTCTATGCAGAGTTAACAAGCAAAGTTTATACTCGACAAAGAGTATTCATTACCAGAGGTATAGTGTTAACGTAGTAATGATTGCATTTTGTGGTCCTACCATTCTATGGACGAGAATTGGTAAGAGATTTTGGAGGAAAGAGTGGACTCAAGTCCACTTAGGATTTTTAGCAAACCCTCAGCTATCAACGGGTTTGACATGCCTTTACCAACTACCGTTTGAGTTGGGCTAGCCATGCTATTCCCCTCAGCATGATGAGTTGTCGAGGACTTATGTTGGGCTTAAAGGCCAACATTTTCCCCTATCCTTAGCCGTCGAGGGCGTCGGATCAAATGGGAACGTGTCCCTTAGGATTTTTAGCAAATCCTCAGCTGTCAACGGGTTTGACATGCCTTTACCAACTACCGTTTGAGTTGGGCTAGCCATGCTATTCCCCTCAGCATGATGAGTTGTCGAGGATTGATGTTGGGCTTAAAGGCCAACATTTTCCCCTATCCTTAGCCGTCGAGGGCGTCGGATGTTTGATCAGAGGTGTACTTTTAACTTGATCGGAGGAAGAGTACTATTAAGGATAGTACTTCTTCAAGAATTTGCCATTGATCGGCATCATGAGTGTATCGCCATTTGAAGTTATGAGGCGATATGACCCATTTGAGTAGACTGACTCTACTACAAACGGTCCCTCCCATTTGGGCTGAAATTTTCCTTTTGTCTTGTGCGTCATGACCATGGGTCTTCGGACAGCTAAGACAAGATCGCCTTTCTTGAAAGTTCGCATTTTAACTTTCTTGTTGAAGGCTTTGGTGATACGAGCTTGGTAAAGCTCGATTTGTTGTTGGGCCTGTAGACGCTTGTCGTCTAAGGCTTCCAACTCCTGGAGTCGCTGCTGATGCTTCTCCTCAGTTGTCATTTCCGCTGTCAAGGCGACGCGTAGAGAGGGAATTTGAATTTCCAATGGAAGGACGGCTTCGCATCCGTATACCAAGGAAAATGGCGTGGCTTTAGTTGGGGTTCGCACCGTTGTGCGGTAGGCCCATAAGCATTCACCCAACTTGTCGTCCCAGTCTCGTTGACTTTTCGAGACGAACTTTTTGAGAAGCTTGCCAATAGTCTTGTTGAAGGCTTCTGCGAGACCATTAGCGGCAGGATAGTATGCCGTTGAGGACACACTCTGGATTCTGAACTTGGCACAGAATCTCTGGAAAGCCTGGCTGATGAACTGGGGCCCATTGTCATGGACAATTCGCCGAGGCACACCGAAGCGGTAAATAACGTGATGTTTCACGAACTTGATCACGTTAGAAGATTTCACCTCTTTCAAAGGGATAGCTTCGGCCCACTTTGAGAAGTAATCGGTTATCGCTAGAATGAACCGATGTCCTTTCGATGATGGTGGGCTGATAGGGCCAACCACGTCCATCCCCCACATTTCAAACGGCCAAGTAGAGGTCGTAGAGTGGAGGTACCCTGGTGCTTGATGGATGAAATCGCCGTGTATTTGGCAGGCGTAATATCTCTTAGCATAAGCGACAGCATCGGCAATCATCTTGGGCCAATAGTAACCCATCCTTTGGAGTCGATGTGCCAATTTCGGGCCAGGTTGATGAGCTCCACAAGTACCATCGTGGGCTTCTTTCAATACTCCTTGGGCCTCTTTTGGTGAGAGACACCGAAGTAAGATTCCGTCATACGATCGACGATACAATGTTCGCGAAATCGCATTATAGTAGAATTTGGGGGCTTTCCTTCGGATGGCGGCCGCCTCCTTGGTGTCTTCGGGCAGGATGCCGTATAAGACAAAATCAATGTAGGGGAATCGCCAGTCTTTAAGCCCTGAAGCGGTCGACACTTCAAGTGTTTCTTTACCGCGACGATCTCCCGCTGACCCTGGGTAGTCTCCGAGGGGAATTTTTGGACAGTATAGGTCGTGGCTATAGACGAATACTTTCTCCATTGCTCCAGCTGGAAGAGCTAAGGAAGCAGCGAGGGATGCGAGTGCATCCGCATGTGCATTTTGCCTGCGCGGTACATGGTCGATGTAGAAGTTCGAAAACCTTTCGGCCATGTGAATTGTCGCGTTGTAGTAGGGTACTAGATCTTCATGTCTGGCCTCGTACTCTCCGCGAACTTGGCTGACGATGAGTTTAGAGTCACCGTAAGCCTCGAGATTTTTAACGCCAATCTCATCGGCGAATTGCATCCCAATCAAAAGAGCGTTGTATTCCGCCACATTGTTGGAGCAGGGCTCGGTCAGTGAGACAGCTCGGGGAATCACATAATTCTGTGGGGAGACGAGTACCACTCCTACCCCCGCTAGTACGTGTCCCTTTGGGCTTGTCCTTGATGCACCGTCGAAGAAAAGTTGCCATACTTGACTTTCGAATGATGTCTGAGTCAGGTAAACTTCGGCAACTTCATCTGGGAGATCCTCGTAGAGTTTGACTGCCCTGGGATCTGGGTGTTCAGCTAAAAAGTTCGCCACCGCTTGTCCCTTAATAGCCTTTTGTGGCAGAAAATGCATCTCATATTGTGATAGCAATATGGCCCATTTTGCCAGCCGGCCATTTAGTGAAGAAGGCTTTGTCATAAGTAACCTCAAAGGATTGACTTTTGATATGACATTTATAGTCTGGCCTACCAGATAGTGTCGCATTTTCTGAATGGCGAACACCAGTGCCAAACATTCCTTCTCAATCGGGTTGTACCGATGTTCGGCTCCGATCATTGTTCTACTCAGATAGTAGATTGCTTGCTCACGTCCCTGATCGTCATTCTGAGCTAGTAGAGCTCCCAGAGAATGATCCATCGCTCGGACGTATACCAGAAACGGCTTCCGGATACTGGAGCTGCAAGGACTGGTGGTTGGGTGAGGTAGTGTTTGATCTCCTCAAATGCTTTTTGACAAGCGTCGTCCCAAATGAATGAAACACCCTTTTTCATCAGCTTGGCGAAGGGTTGGCATCTCCCGGAAAGGTTTGATATGAACCTGCGGATGTACGCCAATCGTCCTTGTAATCCCCTGAGCTCCCTGAGGCTTCTGGGGGGTTGCATCTCTTGGATAGCGCGGACTTTCTCCGGATCCAAATGGATTCCTGTGGAAGTCACAACAAACCTAGGAATTTGCCACTGGCTACCCCCAGGAAGGACTTGGTGGGGTTCATCTTCAATTGATGAGCCCGCATGATGTCGAAGACCACCTTCAGGTCTGCTATATGATCACCTTTAGTGCGGCTTTTCACTGCAATGTCGTCAACATAGCATTCCACCGTTTTGCGTATCTGCTGATGGAAAATGACGTTCATGGCCCTTTGGTATGTTGCCCCTGCATTCTTCAGTCCGAAGGGCATGACGGTGTAGCAATACACCCCTAGAGGTGTCCTGAAGGAGGTGTGCTTTTCATCATCGGGATACATCTTGATTTGATTGTATCCGGAGAACCCGTCCATAAAGGACATTCGCTCGAATCCACAAGTATTGTCAATCATGACATCTGTGATTGGCAATGGGAATTCGTCTTTGGGGCAGGCCTCGTTCAGATCGCGGAAGTCGATGCAGATCCGGATCTTCCCGTTCTTCTTGGCGACGGGGACGATGTTGGCTACCCAGTCGGGATGCTGTTCCTCCCTGATGAAGCCAGAATCAATAAGCTTTCTGACTTCTGATTGAATTGCTTCCATTATTTCGGGACGGAACCGTCGCTGCTGTTGTTTGACAGGTTTTACGTCCGAATTGATGTTGAGGCGGTGCATGGCCACTTGTGGATCAAGCCCTGGCATGTCCTCATAGTTCCAGGCGAAGACATCTATATACTCTTGTACAAGAGATATTAGATCCTTCTTCTCTGGAGGCGACAGGCCGTCACTTATGAAGATGGGCTTGGGGTTGGCCTCATCTCCTAGGTTGATCTGAACAACCTTGTCTTCTGTGGGTGGCTCACGCTGTTCAAAGCGGATATCCCAAAGAGCGTTCAAATGTTTGATCCAAGGATCTGTATCAGGTTGGATCATTTCTTCATCTTCATCTTCCAGATGGCCTGTTGAAACCATGTTTACTGAAAGCCCTTTGAAGATGTTGCCGACACTGACATCTGACTCCCAAGATGATGTGTCTGAAGAGTAATCGTTGCTTGACGACTCTCGAGAATCAGAGGCTGATGGGACTGGAGTTGATACATAGCCCAACCCCCGGCGCGTCTGATGATAATAATCGGGGGCCTTCCCTTTTGGCACAAAGGATCGAAGTAGCGTCCTCCTTCCTTTGCCGAAGTTCAACCCGGGCTTGTTGGTTAGATCGTACCCCATTTGCTTCATCATTTTGAGCGCTTTTGGTTCATAATGACTGAGCTGAGGGGATTCCTCTTTGCTTTCTGAGTCTTCGCGGGGCATTGGCTCAGATGAGATTCGCCCAAGAGAATTGGTTTTTGGCATTTCCGTCTGGTTGGAACCATGAATATAGATCCTTGTGCATCACCATTATCCTGGTATGTCCCGAAAGATGATTTTACTGGTACATGCAATGATGTCAAAGCATCCATTGCCGACCAGATGTCATCGTCTACGTCGGTAGTAGTATCCGACGGTATTGAATCGGATGCACACGCAGAAAAATACTCAAAGTCTAGATTCTCATTAATATACCAACCGCCTGCATCGTCGGTGGTATTATCAACATCGAGCTTATTAGTGCTCTTTACAAGTGGTTCTAACTCCCACAGGCACTTTTCTTGCTCGGGCTCAGTGTCAGCCTCATTACCAGAGTCTGGCGCCTCCAGTTGCGGGGTTTCATCCACCGGATCCTGATATAAGAGGGAATCCGTGAAATAATTCTCGACCCCCTTGAACGGATACCTTTCGGCAACCAACGTTTGCACCTTCCCACTCGCGTCAATGTATTTCATGACTTGGTGAAGAGTGGAGGGAACGATGGAGTTGCGGTGGATCCATGGTCGTCCCAGCAGCAGATTGTAGGAAGTGTCGGCATCGATGACGTAGCACGTCACCTCCGACTTGAGGCTCCCAATCTGGCACTTGAGCTTGATCTTCCCCATCGGACGGGTACCATTGGCATTGAACCCGTAAATGGTCGTATGTGTAGGGCTCAGACGGTGGGTAGGGATGCCGAGGTGTTGCATGACTCGGCGGGGCATAATGCTCAATGCGGACCCTGGATCTACCTGAATGCGGTTCACCTCAGATGATCCGATGTAACCTGTGAAGTACAGGGGTCGATCATGCTTCCCTTTCACCTGCATATCATCTGCCGTGAAGGTGATGCAGGGGGCATTCTGGGAAGTGTGGAGGCAATCCTCTACATCTTCCTCCTTCGGCACCTGGGTCACGAAGGCCTCAGCATTCGCCAGAGCTTCTTGCAGAGCCTCTCTGGTTGACTTTGATAGCCTCAGGAGTTCATACAAGGTAATGCGTGCCGGAATGTTGGCCAGCTGAGCCAGGACATCAAAGCGGTAAGGTGTCGAAGACCCTTCCGCGATGCCTCTTTGAAGGGCTCGAGAGAATCGAGTCTCCTTCTGCTTCTCCACAGGTGGCTTCGTGGAGGGCCTAGTTGGCTCTGCAGCCGGTTGCGGAGGGTTTACCGCCACTTCGCCGTACTGCTTCAAGTAGGGTTGTCCCGAACGAGTTCCCGTCATCGGTTGATTGGGTTCTGCGGCCAAGACTATTGTCTCCTCTTCTGAATCAGTCAGTGAGGGAACATCATCCTCTGCTTCTCGGGAGGAGGCACATACCACATGGCAGGACGAAGCTTTTGCCTTGCCTTTGGACTTCCTGTTGGTCACAGTTTCCACTGCTGGCCGTCCACTAGGTCAGGGTGGACCCACATGATTTCCCCTTGAGACGTAGGGACGGGTACCAAGCCCTTCTCCTGTTGCTGGTGAGGGTCTGTGTTGACCACTCTTAATTCTCCCCTTGGAATAGGAGTTACCCCCGCAGGCGTTGGAGGTTGTCTCCCAAACTGGAGAACCGATGTCACATTAGCCGTCACCTTCTTCTGCTCTGGTCGGAGCTTTAGCACCTCCGCGTCAATCAAAGCCTGAAGGATGTCTTTGAAGACGTAGCAGCTTTTGGTAGGATGTCCCAACATCCTGTGGTACATGCAGTAGTTGGGATTGTCGGTCTTGCCGACTTCCTCCGGGCGCCTAATTTCAGGGAGCTTTAGTCGATTGCTCTTGTTGAGTAGCTTGAAGAGTGAATCGACGTGTTCCTCCTTGAAGGAATACTGCTTGTTGGGGCGCGGCTGGCTTGAAGAGCCACTTGCCCTGCCTGTTTGAGGTTTGGTGGGAGATTTAGTCTCCGTCGCCAAATTATCCTTCCGCTTCGTCTGGAGGGAGGTGTCTGGTGCCGGTGCACGCCTTGTCGACCTTTCCGGCCGCAGCTTGCCTTCCTCTGCCCTGACACGGGCAACAATCTCCTCAGCCTGTTCACCTTGTTGGACTAACTGCTTCCAGGTGCGGCTTTCAGCAACTCCTATTTGAGCAAGGAGTGAGGTTTGGAGATTGTGGCGGCATGTTTCCACCAGGGTGGCCTGGGTCATGCCGCTTGGACATTGGAGTGCCACGTTCCGAAATCTTTCTACGAAAGACTTAACGGACTCTCCTTTTCGCTGTTTGGTAGCTAAAAGGGTGGGCATTGTTACTTCCGAATCATCTTCGAAGAAGCGTGTCAGAAACAGCTTCTCCAAGTCGCTCCAGTTCTTGATTGAACCTTCTGGGAGCTTCATGAACCATTCAAAGGCCAACCCTTTCAGGGTGCCTATGAACAGTCGCGCCAGTATAGCGTCGTTATCTACTACATTCCCGGTCTGGGATTTGAAGTAGTAGATGTGCTGGTTGGGTGACCCCTTCCCGTCAAATGCTTGGAGAGTTGGAGCCTTGAACTTAGGAGGGTATGGGACTAAGTCCCACTCGGCCGGATAGGGCCGGACTACTCCAGCCTCTTGGAGATCTTTACGACTGGCAAGGGCATTGAGTCGTTACTCCAGCAGGCTCATTCTTTTAGCATGAGCCTTTTCCGGGTCTGGGTCGCTTCTTGCCTGCGATGAGGGCTTAGACACATCCGAGGTAGATCGTTGTGTCTCGTCGGAAGGTTCGGAGGGTAGGGTTCCTCCCCTTCTCCCTTTCCCCTTCGGCCGTCTAGGAGGAGATCTCGCTCTTTCTTCAAGCAATTTCTCAAGCATATGCTTGAGGGAGTCAATGGATCTCTGTTGAGAGGCGATTATAACCATCTGGTGCTTCTGCGTCTGTTCTAAACGCCTGGCCGTTTCCTCAGGAGTGTCTGCCATGTAGGCGGAAGCCTCCTTCTCGACGGAAGAGTTTGAAGCCTGCGACTCCACTATAGCGGAGTGAGAATCACCCATTCTAATGCCGCGGGCTAAGGCATTATAGTCAATTGGGGGAATGGCCACCGTCCGGGTGCGAGTGTGTTGATACACCCCTTCCGGCTCAGAATCAGATTCCTCTGAGTTGACCATTGGTTGTTTTCCCTTACCTCTGCTAGTCATGTTTGCAGTAAGCTCCGGGTATTCAACATCTGAGAAGGTTCTCCTCCTGTGGGAGCGTCTTCTCTTGGCTGACGGAGGAATCAGGGTCAGCTGTCTGATTAAGGACTGCTGGTGCACGCCTGATCCATAATGGCATCCAGAGAGCATATGGATGAGCTGTTGACAGCAGCATGACGAAGTGGCTTGATTGGCACTTCTTTTTCTTGTCAAATAATCCCTCAAATCCGTGGGAGGGGGATTAAAGAGACTGGTCCCGCAACGTCGAAGACGGGGGACAGTCATGTGCTGTTCAGCCTGGACGCCGACTTCAGGGACGCGGCTCTCATGACGCGGCTGTATGACGCGCGCGCGAGTCTCGCGTTGCTGCCTGATGCGTTTAGGCAGAGTTGCTTGAGAGAGAGTGGGCTGCTGGGCCCCACGCCTATGAGTGCGTACTTCCTGCGTTTGGAAAGACGCGGAGGTTTCACCCTGGCGTTTGATGAGTTGGTCCTCAGAGGACTCAACTTGAGGAGTCTCGCGCTTGGGTCGCCAAACGCGGATCTCACGCACTGGATGGGGTGCGGCTAAGGCATCAGATTGTACGCCGCGTCCACCCCCAGTCAGACAACCAACGGTTCCGACTTGGAGTTGACGCGCGCGTCTCCTCTGTCGACGCTCAGCATTCCGGTTGCGTCGAGGAGGTGGAGAGAAACCAACAACATCCTGGTTTATAGAACCAAGAGTGTTCACCACGCGGGTCTCCTGAGAGACGTTGACGCGGGTATTCTGCGCGACGCAGTTGATCGCAGCAGCAGTGGTGCCTGGGACCACGCGGGCCTTCTGGGAGGCGTTGGCGCGTGTGTTCTGTGCGACGCGGTTGATCGCAACAGCAGTGCCTGAGGCCACGCGGGCCTTCTGGGAGGCGTTGGCGCGTGTGTTCTGTGCGACGCGGTTGATCGCAACAGCAGTGCCTGAGGCCACGCGGGCCTTCTGGGAGGCGTTGGCGCGTGTGTTCTGTGCGACGCGGTTGATCGCAACAGCAGTGCCTGAGGCCACGCGGGCCTTCTGGGAGGCGTTGGCGCGTGAACTTGTCTTGGCACAGTGGGCATCGGCACCCGGCAGAGCCTCAGATTGGGCTTCGGGTAGCTTTTCAGTTGAGACCCTGCGGCAGACGCGGGTCTTTGGGCTCTTGGAGCCAGAAGAGAGGAACTCTTCATACTTCGCCTGGTCGAACTCGACAACGAGTGTTTCGACCATTTCCCTTACGGAGAACATCATCCTGCGCCACAGCTTGTTCATCAGTGACAAACCGGGTCCCCAGCGGAGTCGCCATCTCTTGTTTGACACGGAAATGTGGGGGGGTTGGCTGGATGTAACGTTTCCTTGAATCAGATGAAAAATTACAGCCGGCTTAACCTTCCGGTTACAAGGGAGGGGGAATATTGAATCTTGAATTCCCCCTTTGTTTAGTGCTGGGTTCTTCGGGTGGCGGTGGAGAGTGAATCTTGTTCTCCGTTGACCGGATGACTGTTCTGGACCGTTCGGGGATCTTCTCTTCGGTCGGTAGAGGGAGTAACTCAGCCCCGTCCACCAAAAACTCTAAAAAGAGAAGGTAGGCGAAGAGCAACTTGTACGCAGCAAGCTGGCTTGAAGAGTCGAGCTCTCTCTTTCTGTTGATGATCTCTCTCTTGTGCCCGTCTCTCTCTGTGTGTATATGTACGCCCGATTCTTCTCTCCCTCCTCCCCTCATAGCAACTGGGCTATTTATAGGGGTCTCAGGGGGTGAACGTGCCCCCTGAAAACGCTCCACAATGAGGGGCCACTTCCCGCTACATGTGCGGTGACAGGCCCCGCAATCCGGGTAGTTGCAACCGAGACGTGGGTGTCGAGCCGACGCGTCTTGATGCTGAGACGCGGGCTTCGGGCCGACGCGCCTTGATGCTGAGACGCGGGCTTCGGGCCGACGCGCCTTGATGCTGAGACGCGGGCTTCGGGCCGACGCGCCTTGATGCTGAGACGCGGGCTTCGGGCCGACGCGCCTTTATGCTGAGACGCGGGCTTCGGGCCGACGCGCCTTGATGCTGAGACGCGGGCTTCGGGCCGACGCGCCTTTATGCTGAGACGCGGGCTTCGGGCCGACGCGCCTTGATGCTGAGACTCTGCTTTTAAAGGCTTGTCTTGGTGATTTTTAGACAGCCTACATGGAGTCCAAGATGTGGAAGGATGCTGAGATGGAAGAGATGAGTTCTTTACACAAGAACGACACTTGAGAACTGTCAGAGTTGCCCAAGGGAAAGAAGGCGACCTATTGTAAGTGGGTATTTGTAAAGAAACATGGATCTTCAAATGGTGATATTGTACGCTGTAAAGTCAGATTGGTAGGTAAAGGTTACGCTCAACGAGAAGGTATTGACTATAACGAGATATTCTCACTTGTTGTAAAACACTCGTCTATTCAGATTTTGTTGGCACTGGTGGTATAGTACAAGTTGAAACTTGATCAACTTGATGTGAAGACCACCTTTCTCCATGACGATCTTGAAGAGGAGATTTAGATGTCTCAGCTGACGGGGTTCAAAACTACAATAAAAGAGTATATGGTATGTATACTGAAGAAATCATTGTATGGATTAAAGCAATCTCCAAGACAGTGGTACAAGCATTTCGACAGTTTCATAAGAGAGAAGAGGTACTCATGAAACTACTATGACCCATGTGTATATTACAATAAACTACCTGCAGAATCGTTCATATATCTACTCTGGTATGTGGATAATATGCTTATTGCTTTTAAAAACAGATTTGCTATTGATAAATTGAAGAAAGACTTGTCTTTCGAATTCGAGATGAAAGATCTGGGTGAAGTAAAGAAGGTGCTAGGTATGAAGATTGAGCGAGACTGAAAAAGTGGTAAGGTTAGCTTGACACAGAAGGGTATTTGAAGAAGATACCTCAGAAGTTCAATATCAACGATGATACAAAGTCTGTAAGTACACCATTGGCTCCTCATTTCAACTTAAAAGCTACTATGTCTCCTATTATTGTTAAAAAGCATGAGTACATGACTCACGTGTCCTATGCTAGCGCAATTGGTAGTTTAATGTATGCAATGGTGTGTACAAGGTCTGACTTGTCATAAGCTATTTCAATAGTCAACAGATATATGCACGATCCCGGTAGGGATCATTAGGAGGCAGTGAAGTGAAATTTCGGTACATTAAAGGTACCATAGACATTGATTTGATATTCAAGAAGAATCTTACTGGTAAGCAGAAGTGTATCAGATATGCTGATTCTGACTACGCAGGAGACCTCGATAAGCGCCAGTCTACAACGGGATATGTGTTTACATTTTTCTGAGCATTGGTTGTTAGCACTCTACTCTACACTCTACTGTCGCATTGTCTACTATAGAGGCCGAGTATATGGCCATGACAGAGGTTATGAAGGAGACAATTTGACTTCAAGGGTTACTTAACGAATTGGGGATTACTCAGGATCTGTTGAAGATCAAATATGATAGCATGAGTGCTATTTATTTGGCAAAAAATTAGATATATCATGCAAGGATGAAGCACATTGATGTCAGGTTTCACTTTGTTTTGGAGATTCTTGATGAAGGTGATATCAAGTTACAGAAAATTCACACGAAGGAGAATCCTGCTAATATACTTACCAAAGTTGTTCCGAGAGTGAAGTTTACACATTGTAAAGAATTACTTTATATCCTTCCAGTTGTGTGAGCTCAGTGGAGCTCGTTTGGATGAACTACGTGTGGTTTGATCCTGTTGGGCATGGGTGCATAGGCAACCTCAATGGTGCAACTAATTGGAGTCATGGTGCTATGTTGTATTCGGTTCAGATTTGAGAAATCTTCACCAAGATAGAGAATTGTGGGAAGAGAGTAAAATCTTGTTGATAGAGTTTTTTAAACTTTGTTGAAGGTTAACCAAAGATCAATACAATCAATGGTGTTAAATACGAGAGCGTATCAGTCGTATCAATGATGGAATTGCACAGGAGGAATCCAGCCTAGTCGACTAGGGGAATGACTTAGTCGACTAATGATACAAACAGAGAGTTGGAAAATCTGTTTCACTACAGACTGGTCGACTAGGCCAAATTTCTAGTCGACTAATCAGGGTTATTAGTCGACTAGGTTATGCTGTTGCAGCGGCAGTTTGTAAATCTGATTCTGAATTCGTTTTTGATCTGAATTATGTGTTTTTAGTTTCCTTTTCTTCGTGGTGTCTTTAGCTAATAAAGAGGAATATTGTCCTCATTATTTGTAACATGTAATTGATTGATTCAATAAGAACTCTCTCCCCTTACCTCGAGGACGTAGGCAAATTATCGAACCTCGTGAAATCGTGTTCTCTCTCCTTTCTTTATTTACTTGTTCGTATGATTGGATTGACTATTCTCTGGTGTCCCTCTTCCTTGCTACTTGGGTTCCCAACATGTGCAGTATAATTTTATGCCCTTCAATTAGCATGTTTCTGTTCCACTCATATGCGAGCAGTGACGTAATATTGCCGCCGAAAAGATTTGAAAGGTTGTATATACAGGCAACAAAGCCAAACTCCTAGCACAAGCCAATCTCCTCTATTATATTACTCCCGATTCTTCCTGGGTCAACTTTCATCTCTAATGGCGGATGGGGTCGTTTCACTGTGACGGTGGGCGAGCGTTTTCAGCCGGAGGATGAAGATTGCACTGGCTAAGAGAGAATAGACTATGACTACAAGGAGGATCTCTTCGACAAGAGTTGGCTTCTTGTAAAATCTAACCCCGTTTACAATAAAGTACTGGTGTTGATCCACAAGTGCAAGCCCATATATGCAAGTCCCTTGCCATAATTGAGTACATTGATGAGGTGTGGCCGACCGGCCCCTCGTTACTGCTCCAGGATCCTTACCAGCGTGCCAGTGCGAGTTTTTGGGCCGATTTAACCAACAAGGTGATGGTCTTCTACTTTTTAGTGCTCTGTTTCTGTTTTTAATGGTAAAAGGACTTAGTTGTGCTGTTGACTATAGATATACCCTAGCGGACAGAAAGTGAGGAATAACAAGGGAGAGGATCTTGAATGAGCGAAGGAAGAGTTGATAGCACTCTTGAGGCTTTTGGAAGGAGAGCTTGGTGAGAAGCGATATTTCAGTGGCAAAACATTTGGTTATATCGGTATTGCTCTCATTCCCTTCTCATGCTGGTTTCACACATACGAGACTTTGGGAAAATTCAGCATTGAAGAAGAATGCCCCAGGATGATGAATGGGTGCGGAGGTGCATGGAGACTGGAGAGGGATAATCAAAGGCACTTCCTGACCCTCATAGGGTCTATGTGTTAAACTGCGAGTTAAGGGGGAGATTGGAGCTCAAGTGTTGGGATTTGGGTCGAACAAATAGTACCACATCAGTTAGACATGAGTATGATCTTTGGTATATAAGAATTTGGATAACTCTATCTAAAAGGCTAGTCTTTTGGGATGGTGTCACAAATCCTTACAATTGATAGCAGAGCCATGCTTAGTCGTGTGTGTGCCCCCAATCATGCGGTATAAAGAAGTGGTTGGCTGCAGCTGGTGCTTCAATAAGGTGCATATTTGAAGAAGAAGGAAACAACAGTCGACCGCCTATAAGACCTGTTTTGGCACAGGATGAATTGGGTTGGCGGTCGACCGCTACATGAAGCCGGTTGACCGCATGTCGGGTTTTGACTATTCTGAGTTGGTTTCAGGTTTTTATTTTTGGAATCGAATTTCGATCCGAATTTGGTTTAAAGGAAGGTGTAACGCCCCGATCCGGAGGGTACGGAGACGTTACTGCGACGTATATACGAAGGTCGAAAATACCCTAACGTATATACGCTAAGCATCAATACAGGCAGGGGTCAGAGTACGGAAGCACAGTGGTGATATACAATCCAGCAATAATAACACCAGTACACAGTTATCACAAGGCATGATATAATATCTAAAGAATATATGATCGCTAAGAGGCACAAAAGCAGGATGCACAATATGAAATACTGGAAAGTACTCACGAGTGGCAAGATGAAAATCTCGCGAGCCGATCAAGAAAAGGCGGGAAGGAAGAGGGTCCAGATAGGTAACTGCTAACCCACGCTCCCGCTGCGCACTCTGATCAGGTACATCAAGGCTATGGTCCAGACTCCATGATCTGGACATGAGAATCCAGGGTTGTTAGCAACCCCAGCGAGTACATATTATAAAGCCAAATGGCGTGCATAATAAGCACACGTGTACATGATCAAGTGACGTGGTCCAGGCATGCAAGTACAGGAAATGACAAGTAATATAAGGAAAATGACGGTAAATCCAAGATCAAGTAAGTACATGTATAACAATAAGTCTAAATCGGAAAAACATACATGAAAAGCGGTATAGAGAGCATAAGTTTACATAATCATGCGACCGATACATAGAAAACATGTGATAAATACACTAAACATGCGATAAATAAGTATGGACAATTCAAGTTGTATAAGCTTGGATTATGGATTCATGGGTGATACGTCAAGGGGATAATCCAAACAAGAAAACCCTCATCTATATACCACATATCCGATGTCACCATCATCTGAATTTATACAACTTGAGTTGCCCTCAGAGTAACAGACTAGAGTGTGTCAGTAGTAATCATTGTGCCACATATATCATTTGCCATAATGCAGGGTGTCAACTCAGAACATAATACTGTAACTGGGGAATATAAAAATATAGCATTTTAATTAATCCAGTAATAAAAGTCAGTACCATCTGATATTTTAATCGCCTCCCTACCAGTGTCTCACATCACTGATAGTCCATACTAGAGTTCGCACTCTGTAGAACTTACCCGGGTCTGATATGTGAGTATCAGGACCTGAACAAAGGAGAGACCAAATATCACACGTTCCTAACATTACTACTGTTTGGTTGTTTTATGTTATTCATCCGATTCATATGCTTTTGTATGTGCTAACCGGCACACATACATCCACTTATGAATAAGACGAGTTATTATTTGGAAACTGATAAATCTGATGGCTCATATTTATAGTGGGTCCCATCTCAGCTAGGGACTATGCTCAGGAGTACAGGCTACTGCTTCCGGGGACTTATCATTACGCGCCCCACACGACACTTCAGATTCAGGCTACTGCTTCCGGGGACTTATCATTACGCGCCCCACACGACACTTCAGAAACCATTATAAATATGACATCAACCGGTGTCCATCAGTTTTCCCCACCCAGTGAAAGTTGAGTATTTTATTATATATGTTGCCCAAAGATAATGTCCACAAGTGTATACAGTATAATCATGATTATCCAACTACAGGAGTTACAGGAGTATAATATCAGGAGTAATGTCAGGAGCCTCCCTATTTCAGGGGTTCAGGAGTACAGGAGCTCAGGAGATACAGGAGTACAGGAGATACAGGAGTGCCAGATGTCTGGTCACATAATAATCATGAATATGCCAGGTAATACAGATGCCAGGTGTCAGGTATCAGGTGTTATATATATATATATATCAGGTGGTAAATATAGCATGTCATATACCGGTGTCACATATTAAGTGTCAAATATAGCATGACAATTAACGGTGTTAAATATAGCATGGCAATTAACGGTATTACTATAGCATGACAACTAACGATATTAAATATGGTATGGCAATTATCGGTATTAAATATAGCATGGCAATTATCGGTATTAAATATAACATGGCAAACACCAGGACAAATATAGCATGGCAAACACTGGGTCAAATATAGCATGGCAAACACTGGGTCAAATATAGCATGGCAAATACCGGTCAAATATAGCATGGCAAATACCGGGTCAAATATAGCATGGCAAATACCGGGTCAAGTATAGCGTGACAAATACCGGTGTTAAATACAGCATGGAGTCATGTACTAAAAATTATCATAGCAAGTATTAGGCATATTAAAACATCCACATGTCAATATCATATTATAAATACAAGGATAATTATTTTTAATTTAGTAATAAGCACTCGCCTGAAACTGGGACGAAAATACCGGTTAAAGTCCGAAAATCGGCGACCCGCACGAGAATCCACTAGCCCGTAATAATATATATTTATAAATATTTATAAAAATTATTAGAGAGGGAATGAGAGAGGAGAGAGAGAATTGTAGGAAAAAGAGAGAAAATATGGTTTATTTTGGAATTTGTTTGGAATTAAAAGGAGGAGGGTATTGATGTAAATATGGGGAGTAGTTTTAGGAATATGGTGGGGGTATTATTGGAATGTGAGGGAAAAGTGTTTTTATATTAGGGAAGAAAGAGAATGAAATGAAAGGATTTAAGGAAAGAAAAGAAAAGAAAGAAAAGAAAAGAAAAGAGAAGAAGGAGGGAGGGGGTGGTCGGCTCCCACCGCCGGCGGTGGCCGGCCGGCGCGGCGGCGGCGGCGGCGAGCAGGGCGCGCGCGCGAGGTTGGGGGGAGGAGGAAGTGGTGTTGGGTGGTGTTTTGATATGGTGGTGGTGGTTTTGATGGAGGTGGAAGATGGTGGTGTGGTGGTTGTGGTGGTTGTGGTGGTGATTGGAAGTTGTGGGGAGTTGGAGAAGGAGGAGGAGGTGTTGTTGGGTTGATTAGAATGGAGAATTTGTTGGTGGTGATGGAGAATTTTAGAGATGAAGTTGTGGTAATGGAGGTGGGTTTTGGAGAAATTGGAGGTGGAGGGTGGTTGTTGGTGGTGGAATGAGGTGGTGTTGTGAAGAGGAGTTGTTGGGGAGTTGTTTTGGGTGTTTTAGAAGTGGCCGGAGGTGGTGGTGGCGAAGGTGGAGGCGGCGGCCGAGAGTGGGTGCGTGAGTGGAGTTGTGAGAAGGAAGATGAAGTTTGGTTGATTTTCCTTTGATTTTGATTTGGATTTTTGTGTTGAATGGAGAATGAATTGGTTTAATAGAGAATGGGAGAATGGGTTGATGGTTTAGGGGATGGTGGTAGGGCTGCGGCAGTCCATGGCTGTCGGGGGGCTGCGGGCGGCGGTGGTCGTGGATAAAGCCGGTAATTAAGGGGGAGGAATTAATGATAATAAAAAAAAATGAAATAAAAGTAAGAAAATTGAGAAAAATAAGAAATAAAAAGAAATAAAATATTTAAAAAATTTTATTATTATCCATTTTATTTATTAAAATTTCTGTAGTATAAAGTAGGAGAGTAGAGGATGGAAAAGCCCGATAAGAAATCGCCGGTAAAAATATTATTATTTAAATAAGGCGAAAATTGACTGTTTCAGAAACGTTCCGAAAAATTCTCAAAAATAGAAAATAATATTTTAAGATGCCCGATGAAATTAGATTCGAGAAATTCAATGTAGATTTTAAATTAAAAATCCTGGAATCTTCCGGCGGTACCGGTCGACGCCAAAACCGGTGGATTTTCGATAAATTCTGAAAAATCTCGAAAAATGAATTTAGATAGAAAATGATATTCTAAGATGTACTGTGAAAGCCGTTTCTGAAAATTCAATCCCATTTGGAAATTAAAAATCCGGGAATCAGTCAGCGATACCGACCGACACCGGTTTTGGAGATTTTGCAAATAATTCTGAAAAAATTCCAGAAAATTATGAAAAATCCAAAATATTGGAAAACAATGTTTAAAACTAAAATCGGTCAAATCGGATTAGTAGAAAGGCCAAATCGAGCGAAGCACTAAGTTCAGGCCCCCGGTTCAGGCTAGAGCTGACTCCGTGTCCACGAATCCAAATCCAATACAAAACGATCACACTAATAATCATAAAACAAAAACGAATACAAGATAAATCAAAGAAATATGTTAGAAAAATCAGAATACGTATATACGTACGTACTCTAGGAACGGGGTGTTACAGAAGGTTTTTGTACTCTCATTGGTATAGATTGATGGATCAATGGAATCGATTATTGGGAGTACTAGGGTTTGTTTGTTTGAGAGAATTTTACAGCTAATTTGCGCTGATTCTCAATTTGGATCTTGTATCTCAGTTGTTTGAATAATAATCTTCTCCTTTCTGTCTCGAGAACGTAGGCACATTGTCGAACTTCGTTAAATCGTTTGGTTCTTGTATACTCTTTGGTATTTCAGTTCGTGACATATTGGTTTGTGATTGCCTCGGTATTGGAACGCTAATCTCGGGTGATTAGTGTGTCGTTGATTGGTTCTATTCCTCCGGAAGGGCGCAACAAGTGGTATCTGAGTTTTTCAGATTCGTCGTGGGATCGTGTGTCAATTTCAAGAGCATCGTGATCTGTTCGGGAGAGATCGTGTGTCGATCTCGGAACGGCTTGGGACTGTTCGTGGGATCATGTGTCAATCTCAAAACAACGTTTTGGATTGCTTGTGGGATCAGATTTGGTGGAGCAGATCACTTCAAAAACTTGTTTAGGGTTTCACTTTGAGATAAATGTTCTATCTTAATAATAAGACTCACTGTTACCTGCCATCTAAGCTAACATTTTATAGAAGAGAATTAGACCAGATGACACATGGATGTTGCCAACTTCTGTAAGCAGAATTTGTTTCCATTAGTCCTAGAATCAAAGTCAAAAACTACATTCAGAATAATAATCAAATTAATAAGATTTCTCACCTGAATTCTTATCATTCCATGAGAAAGAAGTGTTGTTTAATCACTGATCATACCATAATACAAGTCTCCATGGTGACCAATCTTTCATGCAAGCAATGACATCCGCCAGGTTGGTGCATGGAACTTCTTACAATTTTTTTGTTATTATTGACACACTGAGTACCCTGCATTATAAATAGACTCTCCCTCTTTCAGCTCTCTCATCAGTCACCACTAATGGCTACTGAGGAGGTTATCCTGTTGGATTACTGGGCTAGCTCTTTCGTGAAGAGGGCGGCGGAGAAAGGAGTGAACTATGAGTACAAGGAAGAGGGGAGGGATTGTGGGATAACAAGAGTCCTCTGCTTCTGAAATCGAAGAACAATGCAGGGAAATGTTGTTGGGGAGGAAGTCGTCGAGGAAGTCGACGAAGAGAAGAAGAAGAGAACCAGAA
>JAVJIF010020640.1:0-84252 GCA_038442645.1 Agave tequilana
AAACATTATCAAAAACTACATCAAAACCTTATCACATAATTGACTAACACTCAGAGATTATGCTTAAGGCCGTCAACTAAAACTACATTCTCAATTAAAGGGGATGTGCCAAGTTTTACATTACCAATACCGATGATTTTACCCTTGGCGTCATCTCCGAAGGTGACGGTGCCACTTCATGGTATCTTGATAGGGTTGTAAAGTTGTTGATATCCCAAGTCATGTGCCTTGAGCAACCACTATCAAGATACCACAATCCTCTACGTCGTTGGGCTTTGGAAGGTACCTATATCATTTAACAAAGTTGTTGACTTTGGTACCCAAACTTTCTTGGGTCCTTGAAAGTTAGTGTTTCGAACCCAAACATTATGAAAAGATGCACTTAGTCTATCATAGCAAAAATTGGCTAAGTGTCCTTTCCGCCCACAATGTGAACATGAGAACACTCTTCCATACATGAATGCATGATGAGTGTGTGAAGTGTGAGCATGCTTTGGGGGTTTGCCACGATGTAAAGGTTGTGTGGTATGAACATGAGCATGAGCATGGTGAATATTTTTCTTAGGGGCTTGTTTCTTAGGAAACTTGGCCTTTATCTTCTTCTTATCAAACTCACTACACTTTTTCAAAACAATACCTAAAGAATCTATTCTTTCCTAAGCATGGTAATCTCATTAGTATCAACAAATGGGGACTTGCCTTTACAAGAAGCCTTATATTTATCAAATTCATTTTTAGTGGAAACCAAAGTAGAATGCAAGTTATTATTTTCTTTAGAAAGATTTACAACTTGAAGACTAAGAGATTCATTTTCCTTTTCATTTTTAAATATTTTTTCTTTAAGAAGTCATAGTTATGAGATAATTCTACAAAAGCTTCTCCTAAACTCATCTATAGAAAGTTCATCATTAGGAGAAGTGGAAGGGGTTACCTGCTTGTGCTTTCATTTGCCATGAAGCACATGTTGGCGGTATCAATCTCCTCCTCGGATTCGCTCTCAGAATCCCATGTAGCTTTCATTGCCTTCTTCTTGTGAGGCTTCTTTGAGGTGGAGGGCTTCACTTTATCCGGACACTCCGCCACTATGTGTCCCGGTCTTGGCAATTAAAGCAAATGATCTTTCTTTCTCTTTGCCTCCTTGCCATCTCTTCCTTCCTTGAAATTTAGCCTGTGTACATCTCCGGACGTTCTTCACAAGAAGTGAGAGCTCTTCGTCATCTTTTCTTCATCGTCTTCGTCGGAGTGGTGGATTGGCTTTTGAAGGCTATAGTCTTCTTCTTGGAAGGAGCCATGTCCTCCCTCACTTTCCTCTCCATCTCATGGGTTTTGAGGTTCCCAATGAGACCAATTAGCTCCATCTCCTCCTTGTCATTGAGTTCCTTCAAGGTGTTGCTTTTACTTCCCATGAAGGAGGAAGAGCCCGGATGATCTTTCTTACTCTTTGATCGTTATCAATAGCATCACCTAGATAGAGAAGAAAGTCCATTAGTAATCTTTGTAAATCTTGTAACCATATCATCTATGGTTTCATTTTCTTGCATGCAAAAATTCTCATATTGGGACCGAGAAGGTCAATCTTAGCCCTCTTCACTTGTGAGGTCCCTTCATGTGTAACTAGTAAATGTGTCCAAATTTCATATGCGGACTTGCAATGAATAACTCTAACTATGTCATCATCATTAGGGCTTGAAGTAGTGCATAGTGAGCCATAGCATTGGCATCAAATTCTTGGTCTCTATTTCGGACCAAGTGGATTCATCACCGGGGGGTGCACTAAGGGTTTGGTCACGGCCTTTGCAACTCGACTACCTAGAGATTGCAAGAAAACGGTCATCTTAACCTTCCATATGGGAAAGTTAAGTCCATAAAACTTAGGGGGTGTCTTAATACCATCGGCCATCTTTACTAAGTGAGAATGAAGAAATGATTAGCAATATTAGGATCTTTCTAGGGTGTTAAGCCAAGAGCCTAGTAACCAAGCTCTGATACCAATTGAAATACACCTAGGGGGGGTGAATAGGTGTAATTGCTAATCTAATGATCTTTTTAAACTTAATAGAATGAGTGATGCAACGATCTCTCAAAACACGACTAAGAGCCGAATACCCCGTGAGAGGTTCTGAACTCCTTCCTCCCAATTCCCCTTAAATGGGTTAGAGGTGCGCGCAATGCAACCGTGTTGTATGAGATATGATCGAACAAGTAAAGAATGAAATGCTATGATGAAATACACACAATCAACAACACAAGTAAAATAAACAAGAGAAGATTGCACAAAGAAAAGGGTTAGTTCTCAAGCAAATAATTGAAGACAATATAAAGCAAGAGAAATAGTAAGCAAGATAAACGCAAGGCAATCGCAAACACAATTGATTTGTTTCGAGTTCGAGCCACCGCTCTAGTCCCCGCCTTCACCTCCGTGAAGGGTTTCCACTATCCACCGAGGATGCCCTTACAAGTTTGGTCTACCGAAGACCCCAAGCCCTTAGCTTCACAACTTACAAAGAACTCCACCTAGGAGTTGTCTCCACAAGAACAAGGATCACAAGAACAATAGTGATCTCCTCAAGATCACAAAACTCTTTCTCAAACTTTTTACAACACTCTCACTCTTTTTACAACTTCTCTATAGTATGAGTAAAGGACTTTTGGCTCTATGAAGTGTGGTGAGAAAAACTTCAGTTGTAGAGTGATATTGGCAATCAAACACAACTGAAAAACAAACTTTAAAAGAGTTGGAAATGAAAGCTTTGAAACAATTTTTCTCTTCTCTTGAAAACAATGAAAACCAAGGATTTTTCTAAGTGAATAACAAGGACCTATTGCCCTCTATTTATAAGGAGAGAATAGGTTAAAACTCTTTCTTTACACCTATTTGACCTGCAAAAGGCCTCCAAATAACTCTCTAAAACTCTGATAAAGAAGAAGACAAAAAACAGATTTTCAGACTTGCCCAAAGAGGAAAGAGCCGTTAGGCTGCAGCAGGCTTGGCGGTCGACCGGTCCGGTCGACCGTCGCCTTGCTGGCAAAGAGCCGTTGGGCTCCGGTCGACTGTCCGGTCGACCTTCTCCTCAAAGGAAACACAGTTTCCTTAGTGCGGTCGACCGGGCGGTCGACCGAAAAAAACAAACGAGAGTGGCCTGCTTACAGTCGGTCGACCGGGCCGGTCGACCGACGAGACGTGCACAAACGTGCACGTCCTGACACAGGCGCCGGTCGACCGGGCGGTCGGCCGGTCAACCTGAAACAGGGAAAAACTGGCAGGAATTTGAAGTTGGGAATTTTTGTGAAAAAATATTTTGAGATACTTATAACTAAGTATTATGCAAAAATAGTCTATACACATGTTTTAAACAAGATATTCAATTTGTAACAAGTTTGGATACATGTATATATAAACTTAGGCATAAAACTTAGAAACAAAACATTTTTAAAAACATAGAATTTGTAAGGAAAAATGTGTGTGTGTGTATCCTAGAGCCAAATATCATATACTCAAACTTTAACATTCTATTCTTACAAAGATCTAAGGACTTCAAGGCTTCAAGAGGGGCTTTCTCCACTTGATCTTCAATTTTGCATCTTGAGCCCAATTTGAGTTATCTTGAGTCCAAGTCACCTTCCTTTAGGGAAGAAAACACCTATGCAAGATAGAAAACCTGAAACACACTTAAACAACAAATAATATTAGTACAAATAACTAATATGTTTTGTAATCATCAAAACACACTAAAGGCGGGTGATTGTAACCTTGGGCAACATGCCCTAGAAGGCAGAGCAACAGAGCCTACTAAATAGCTACGCAAACGCGGTAGTTGCAGCGTTTTTGCGGCATTAGTAGATCACTACTAATTGATCTTTTGCAGGTTACTGCAAATTTCAAAGTCATCTTTACTGCTTTGATATTATTTCTCTGTGATCACTCTGCATGCTGCTAATTAATTAACAGTAACCTATTAGTGACTAATTAAAAAATTTAGACTCTTGCATCATAAGCACGTGTCTATTTAAATTTCCTTAATTTCTTTTGAAGTGTGCTGGCGACAAGGTATGTTCGCATTGCATATAGACTAGGAAGCACCCTTAGCTGATTTACTGCTTTTGATTGAATACTTGTCTATTGCTTTACACGTACACTAAATCACTTTAAGGGCAAAAACCCATAAACAAGATAAGGTGGGGACGTCATTACCCTTCCTTGGCCCACAAATTATCTCCGTTGCACTCACAACGCTAACCCTAAAATAAAAATTGACTAGACGCTGGCCTTAGGTTAACTCGGACTCATTAGGAGATTGGCTAAAGGATTGGCTAAAGAAGGAAGTTGTTCGAAATTAACTCTCACCAAAATCGGTGTCTAAGAAGGGGATTAAGGGCCGAAAGCCCGATGGTGGTGGTTACTTAATTAAGGAACGTCTTTGACAGATAAGCTCCCACCAACCTTGCCACCTACTTGGCCAATTAACTTGTGGTTAAGGTCGGCAATATACCTCCTAAAGATAGTTAAACGTGGCAGTTGCAGCGTTTTCGCGGCATTAGTAGATCACTACTAATTGACCTTTTGCAGGTTGCTGCAAATTGCAAAGTCCTCTTTACTGCTTTTATATTATTTCTCTGTGATCACCCTGCATACTGCTAATTAATTAACAGTAACCTTAAAAAAAAATTTAGACTCTTGCATTATAGGCATGTGTCTATTTAAATTTTTTAATTTCTTTTGAAAGTGTTGGCGACAAGGTACGTTCGCATTGCATATAGACTAGGAAGCACCCTTAGCTGATTGACTGCTTTTAATTGAATACTTGTCTATTGTTTTACACGTGCACTAAATCACTTTAAGGGCAAAACCCATAAACAAGATAAGGTGGGGACGTCATTACCCGTCCTTGGCCCACAAATTATCTCCGTTGCACTCACAACCCTAACCCTAAAATAAAAATTGACTAGACGCTGGCCTTAGGTTAACTCGAACTCATTAGGAGATTCGCTGAAGGATTGACTAAGGAGGAAGTTGTTCGAAATTAACTCTCACCAAATCGATGTCTAAGAAGGGGATTAAGGGCCGAAAGCCTGAAGGTTGGTGGTTACTTAATTAAGGAACGTCTTTGACGGATAACCTCCCACCAACCATGCCACCTACATGGCCGATTAACTTGTGGTTAAGGTCGGCAACATACCTCCTAAAAACAGTTTAAAGTTAGGAGTCATCTAGGTTCAGGTTTGCCCTAACTTAGATTAATTTTTTTGCTTTTTATTTGTTTGTTATTTGTTTTTCTTTGTTTGTGTGATATGTCTTATAACAACAATTTTTTTAATTTTAATGGTAATTCATATTACACCCCGACCTCTTTTTCAGATATTACCAACCTGGCATATCATAACTTTAACCAACCTAGTGTGCCAGAGTGGTCTTATCCGAATCAATAAACCATGCCCCCAATCTTATGACCATAATTTTCAAAATATTTTAACTCGTTACAGAGTCAATGGGGATTCACCTCCACCGAGTCCAATTTTCAACCAACTTGTCCTCCTTAGCCACCTTGTCCGTAATATTTCTAAGATTCATACTCAGTTCCACCAGTTCAAAATAGAAAACCATCAATCTTGAAAATGAGTATGCGTGAGTCTAAGCAGCAATCACAAAATCTGACGGACTCACGATTTCTCCACAAATTCTAAAACAAAACTTCATCTTTTCAAGTCCACTCGCAACAAAATGATGAACCAATCGACTATGAAAAGCTTCTTGAAGCCATGACTCAGGCTCAAATCGCTCATAATCATGACGTAGATAGAATGGTCCAAACTCTCCATTCTCACCCTTTGATCATTTCTGATGTCGCTAGCCATTCTGTTAAAGCCAAAGAATCATCTTGTTTTGAAAAACAAGATTCCATTTCAGCACACCCATTTGAACTTGCCCAAACTCCAAATTTTGAAAACCACATTGACATTTTGGCAAGTTATCCCTTTCCTGAAATTGAATTTGAGAATGAATATGATCCTGAACCTCAACTTGGTGATTCAATTCTACTTCCTGATTCAATTATGATTCTGGTGTCTTCACCTGATTTCAATCTTTTTCCCGAGTCAACATTGAATCCTATGCCAATTCATCATGAAATTAAATCACCAATCTTTTATGATCATCATATTGAACTTAACCAATTTATACTTTTGAAAGTCCCATTGACAAATTGACAAGTTCTCATTTTTATGAAATTGAACTCAATGAGAAATGTGACCAAGATTCTCAAATTGTGATCCAATTCAAATTTCTGAATCAATATTGACTCCTATTTTGTTACCCAACTTGAGTAATATTTTAGAGTCAGTTTTGATTCCCACACCTGTCATTCTTGAACTTGAATCACCAATATTAAGTCACATTCCGTTGTTGGGAAATGAATATGGACTTGAGTTTCAACTTCTTGATTTGGACCCACTTCCCGAACCAATCTCGACTCCTAAACCTTTACTTGACTTAAGTTACTTTCCTGAGTCAGTATTAGTTCTCGGACTTCCTAAGTCCAAGTCAATCATTTCATCTTTTCACACTCCATTTTGGGATAAGGGTGTCAATAAAATTAACTCATGAAATTATTTGTGAAATTTGGAAATTAGATGGGGTAAAATTCTTAATAAAAATCATTCATATATACATCATTTTAGTGGGTTATATTAGAGAGGTTTCTGATGGGTTCCTCCGAACTTCACATAAATTCGATTGGGTCGCATTTCGTGGACCAATCAGACCATCACGGAACCACCACCTTAAGGTAATATTTTCCTGCCCTTTCTTTTTTTCATGCATCTATGCATTAATTCATACATTGAGGATAATGTATGAGATAGGTGCGGGGGAGGGTTCTAACATAACTTAGGTTTTCCTTCTTTTTTTTTCAAAAAATAAAAAAATTATTAACATTTTCTTTACTTTAAAAAAAAAACTTTTGAAAAAGGAAACAATATTTTGACTTATCTTTTGAAAGAAATCTAAGTTAATCTTAAGAATTAGAAAAATCATGATTATGATTCCTAAAAACTTGGTCAAAATAAAATAAATTGTTAGATTTTTATGTATAGGAGGAAAAATTGAATAAGTAATTAGTCTTGATTTTTATCTTAATGAAATGCGCATACCTAATACACTTACACATCTAGGATTCTAAGACAAAGACTCTTGTGCCTTATAAAAAAAATAATATAATAATATAAATGAAAAAATAGAGTTAACTAATTAAGCTGGATACATATGCCTCAAGAAGCATAACTATTCATGCCTAAAGGTTAATGTCCTTAGTTTTGCGGCCTAGTTCACTCGAGTCGTTAAGTCCGTGGGGGTGTTTTCTCACCCGTGCCCAAAAACCGACCGGTTTGGGAGCCACCGACCTTAGGCTCGTAACATGAGTGAATTAGAAAGACCAAGAAAACTAAGAAATATTATCTGTATATGCACTAACACATAGTAGTCAATTAGTTAGGTATGAGGGCCTCAAGAAGCCTTAATACTTATACAAAAGAAAATTAGATGAGTTATACATATTAAAAAAAAAATATATTGATATATATATATATATATAATATAATATAATAACGAGGCATGGGAGTCCAAGTTAAAAAATCCCTAGTAAAGATTCACATTCACAAGGATGCATATGACTTAGGGTAACAAAAAAGACTATATATAAAAACGATTTTAATCCTTACCTAAAATTGATAACAAATTATTGTATAGAGATTAAGTTCAAGAATGAAAAAAAAAGATAATCCTAAAACTTATAGATTGCTTAGTTTCTTCAAACATACTTCAAATATTTCTCTCCTTTTTCAAAATAAATTTTTTTAATCACTAACATTTTCTTCTTTTATGGATTTTGTGGGTGTAATCCACTGAAAACTCTCACGAGACAACACTCATCCTCTAAGGATAACCTAGAGGTCTAACAGTTTGTTGCACATGCTAAATGCAACCGTGATTCCTACGAAAGTGAGTAATGATAGGTTAGTTTTATTTTCTTTTCCTTTACTTTATTTTTACTCGAGGACGAGCAAAAAGATAAGTGTGGGGGTGTGATAGGTAGTCAAAAGTGCATATTTATCATCATATTTCCTTACTTATTCTTTTGTAAAGCACTGCTAGTAACATTTTATAGTTTAATGTTGTGCAGGCCTTGAGTAATTAAAGAATAAATAAATGAAGCTCAATTGAAGCCCAAAAGCCCAAAAAGTTGAAAAGTCAACATGCATGATTTATTTTAGTAATTTAGAAGCTTCTATCTTATCTAACCTAATCTAAACTTGGATTTTAAATTATTAATTAAAATCTAGGGGAGGAGGAGGAAGGATAAAGAAGGACACCTAATTGCTATTCAAACCCAGAGGAGGAGAAAGATAGAACAAAATGAATCGTCATCCTAATTAAAGATAGAGACGGACTTCTATTTGAACCAGGTTGCTTGCACCACAAGATGAAGATAAAGGAGAGAAAATCTGAATTAAATTCGGATTCAGACTGGACACTCTTAGTATTTCAATCATAACTTTCTTTATCGAAAATCAAATTTGATGATTCAAGATGCTCCAGAAATAAGACTGAAGGACTGCAACTTTATGTTGATCACACTTTCCAATTTAGCCGTCTGATAAGCCATATTCAGCGATTAACACGATAACAAGTTGCAGGTTAGAATTGAATTTCTATGGATAAGTCAAAACAAGTTTGGAGATAAGAGGAGAATTCAAATTCAGAAATATTTTGCTCCTCCTATCTTCATACGCTTCTTATCCCTCGGGTTTTCTCTTATAAATACCCCTGCAGAGCAACAGAGGAAGCAGAGCTCTCAGAAGCTCAAGTCTAGTGTTTCTTTAGATCCTCTTCTTTCTGAATTTATTTGTATTTTTTTAGTTCTTTTTACTTTGAAGAAGAGTTGAATAAAGGAGAAGACTTTGTACTGAGTTGGTGACAGACTTAATAAAAGGTCATTTTTTTCTTTCAATCTCTTTGCTTTTTTTTTATTTGTGTTTCTTTTATTTTAGTTTCATCTATTTTATGCAATCTTTAAATACCATGCTAAATTTCACTATAATTATGTGTAACTAATTCCTTAGTAGCTTTCTAATCTCTCCACTAACTAAAACCTAGATCTATGAAGATAAGTTGATTGAACTCTATGCACATTAAAAACCCTAGGGTAAGTAAATAATTCTTGAAGACTAGTCATGAATTGAGTTAAACTAAGTTTAGGGTATACTATTTAATAATTATTCTTGGTTTATACTTGGATGCTTTAATGGTTTAATGTTAAGATGCTTTTCTTAAACTATACTTTGGAATTTTGATAAACCAATGCTTAGTTTTATCTAGTGTACTGCCAACAGGGTTTAATCTCTTTCTTACTTTTCTTTCTTGGATTGGAAGTAACAATCTAGGGTTAATCTTTATAGGTTCAACATGATATTTATTCTTGATAGACTAGTGTTTGGTTCTGGTAGATGATTAGTTGGCTATGCTTATTCTTTCTATTTAAATTTATTCTTACAATCAATATCTCTTTTTTTTTCTAAGCTAACTTCAGAGAAAATCGTTCTGAAAAGTTTCCATGGCATCCTTCCCTGTGGATCGACCCGCATAGCCACTGCTACCGTGGGATAAACTGCGAAAAGCCAGAGATTCCTTTTACTTTCAGATAACATTATTCTAAAACTCTAGCTTTTCCCCAATCAAGTGCTATCTTCGATTTTACCTCTTCGAGTGCTAAATCAACCCTCCTTTGTACAAGACTTAAACTGTGACATCATCACCCATAGGTGATAACAAGCGATAGCTAATCAAATGCAGTTGCATGCATTCTAATTGACATTTTTATCCATCAATGGATGATAAAAAATCAACAATCAAATGATCTAAGCAATCTCAAAATTTAGGTCATGATTTATAAATTCAAAGTACTTCAAGATCTGAAAGAGCCTATTACGGATCTTTGAAAACTTTGAAGGGAGTTTTGTTGACACTTATAAAAAACAAATTCTCAGATATTTCAACAACTGGTCTAAACAACATCTAACTTGTCGATACTTTTAAAAAACAAGTCACAAACAAGTTAACGACCAGTTCATTTATTGCCCAGCTCGTGCCCATCATCCCATCCCCTGATGGATAGAGTAGTCATTTAGACCTTACTAATTCAGATAAGTGATCAGTAGCCAAGCATTGCCTTGAACATGCCTAAGCATGCCTATAAGGCTAAGTTAGTTCAACACTTAGCCTCACCTGAGCCCAAAGAGCTAACTTCGCCTGAGAGGCTACCCTTGCCTAGCTTCGCCTGAAGCTTTGCATAGCTCCACCGAGATCTATCTTTTAGCTTCGCTGAAACTTGGTATAGCTCCGTCGAGAGCTATCTTTTAGCTTTGCCTGAAGCTTAGCATACCTCTACTTAAGAGCTAACTTCTAGTTTCGCCTAAAGCTTGGTATAGCTCCATCGAGAGTTATCTTTTAGCTTCGCCTGAAGCTCAGCATACCTCTACTTGAGAGCTAACTTTTTGCTTCGCCTGAAGCTTATCATAGCTTTGCCAAGAGCTATCTTTTAGCTTCTTCTGAAGCTTGGCATAACTCCACCCAAGAGCTATCTTCTAGCTTCGCCTGAAGCTGGCTTTTAGTTCGCCTAAAGCTTTTCATAACTCCATCGAGAGCTAACTTTTAGTTCGCCTAAAGCTTTTCATAACTCCATCGAGAGCTATTTTTTAGCTTCACCTAAAGCTTAGCATAGCTCCGACTGAGATCTATCTTCTACTTTTGCCTGAAGCTTGGCATAGCTCCACTTGAGAGCTAATTTCTAACTTCGCCTAAAGCTTTTCATATGTAATATCCCTAGTTAATAATACTATATAAATATTTTCTATATATATTATTTTGCTATACTTATATTAAATTAATTTATGACTTATTATTATTATTTTAATACAAATTGTTTTGAGACATTAAATAGTAATTTGGCTTTACATTTACTATATTATTTATTAACATTTTTAATTGCTAATTATCATTCTTTCTATTACAATCATTATTATTAATTGTTGTAGTAGTAGTAATTGTTATTATTATTATTTCATTATGAGTATTATTATTAGTGTTATTATTAATATTGTTTTTGTCATTATTAATGTTATCATTAATTATTATTATTTATGGTTAATTACTATTATTATTGTATTATTGTGAATTATTATTGTTATTATGTTAATTACTATTTTTTATCGATGTTGTTGTTGTTGTTATTTTCATCATCATTTTTTATTTCCTAATCACTAAACCCAAAACCTAATAGCCCAATAACTCCCCCAATATAATCTCTCCCTAATCAAAACCTTAACCCTAATTACAACCCTAATCCCACTTCTCCTCTCTTCCTTCCTCTACATAAACTCACAGCTGGCTTCCTCCCTTTCCCCGAGACTCGCCAGAGGTCCTCCACACTTCCTCCTTCCTCCTTCTATGCATCTCCTCCTCCATTGCCTCTTGTGACACCACCACTACTTGAGCCCATGCCGGTGACCTCATGTAACCCCATGACAGCCCTTCACGCATGTAAACTCCACGACAGCCACCTCTGAGCAGTCGCTCGATGCACCAGACCACCCAGCCTCAGCCGAATCCTTCATATCCTTGCTTTACTCTGCACCGTACGCCATTACCCTCTCAGTCAGCACCACCCATCACCACCTTGGCTGCATCCATCATTGACTTTATCTTCCTCTTTCGCCTTCGCGAAGCCGGCATCGCGAAGGCAACCGCAACCACCTCGCCCATGGTCGTCTCCCTCCAGCTGCTGTGCCACCGAGCTCAGTCCCCTATGCATCCTCCATCACCGAGTGGACTCCTGGCCTCCAATCTTAGCCGTGGCATCTCCCCAGCCCTCCACCAGAGCCATCTTCAGCGAGCAACACAATCGAGCTCCCCTCTTCCTCCATGACCACCATCTCCGTGACATATCTCTCTCCCTCTCTCTCAGGTTCCCTCTCTCTTTCTCTCTGCCTCTGGATCTTTCTGTGTTATGTAAATGTGCGTGTGAGCATGTGCTTGTGTGTAGGGTCTGTGTGTTATTATTTCCCCTTGGGTGTGTGTACGTATGCATGTATATGTATGTGTGGTATGTGTTTGTGTGTGTATGTGCACGTGTATTTGTGTGTGCACGTGTTTGTGTGCATGAGTGTATGCATGTGTTGTGTTAAGTGTGTGTGTGAGATTATCTCTCTCTCCCCCCTGTGAATGCATACATGTGTGTTCGTGTGTGTTGTGTGTGTTGCAGGTGTACAACTGACTAGGATCCAATAACAGAGATTCGGACCCGGAGTTGTGTTCGCAGTAGACCAGACATGGAAGCCGACTTAGAGATCTAGACTAGTTTGTGCAGTGGAGACCCGGATCCGTATCGTGGCTGATCAGAGCACAACATGCATCATATTTCAACCAGCACCTGGATCTGCTTCATTTCATGTGAGTGTTTGCTTTTGTATTATTATTTATTATCATTGTCAGTGAGTGTTTATTTTTATTAGTTATTTTTGGTGTGTTTTAATACATCATTTCATGTGAGTGATCACATCATTTATTATTTATGATAAATAGTTCATTTACCTAGTTAAAGTGAGTGTTTGTCTATTTTATTAGCATGGCTATTCGTATCATTTCATGTGATATCAGTGAGTGCGCGCTCTTTTATTTAGTTTATTTGAGCGTTTATCTGCATCATTTCATATGTAATTGTTTACCATTTCGGATTCAGATCTAGTTGTGATAAATCTTAATATGTTATTGGATTGATCTTGAGACTGATTGGTTGGTATTGTGGTTAAAGGAGTATATTTATGTGAATTAATTATCAGATATTTATTGGTGATAGTTCAGATGAGGATGAGATTTAAGGATTTGAGTATATTAATAAATTGAGAGATTTATCGGTTAATTGATGAAATATAGATGGGCTTCTTAAGTGTGGATCTGTGTATGGATTTAACTAGCATTAGAGTCTGACTTGTGACGTGTATTGGGTATTGATTTGCAATGGATGGATTGATGATAGTTGTATTTTGATTATACAAGTGAATATATTATCTTTAATTTTGATGTGTAGGATGAGACTAATTTGGACTATTAGAAATAAATTTTCGAGAGTCACTCACTTATTGGTTTATCAGAGTATTAATGATTTTTCATTGATATTGAGGATTGAATGTAGAGACATTCTATATTTCATATTGTTCGAGGATGTTCCACTCTTTAGATATGATTATCTGTTGATCCAGTTTGACTTTGAGGATATTCAGTAGACTTTACTTAGTGACTAGTTCTTAAATATTACAATTATTCAGTTATAGATATAGATATATTGTGTAGTGATCTTGACGATAATGATGATCATGTACTTTAGAGTTTTATACCAGTTATCAGATATACATATCAGTTATCAGTGATTAGTGAGTCTATATCTCTAGTATTCTCTATCATATGTCAGTTAATAATTATTCAATTTAATTGTTAGATTCTAGTTTTCAGTTGTCTGTTATCAACTATTATTGACATCATCAGTTCTTGAAAAATTCGGTTACTATTACACTTTATATATATATATTATTGATTGGTAGTGAAAAATGTATAATTATCATCATATTTACTATCACATTTTCACATTTATTCATATAATAATGCACATTTATTAATATTTTGTTATTTAATGAGTGCAGGCCTTGAGTTTTGAATTAAATAAGGAATTAAAGCTTAATGAAGCCCAGATCCAAGCCCAATCCAAGCCCAAGTGCAAAAGTGCAATTACAAGAAGTCAAAGTGCAAATACAAGATGTAAAATATGCAAATACTACAAAGAGGGAGGAAGGATAGAATTCTATCCAATCCTAAATGCTTGGGTGATGAGAATAAATACATGTGCAAGGATGAGATTCGTTTTTGAAGGGATTTGAATTTAGGGTAACTTGATTTCTAAGTTATCTCGAAATTCTAAAATGAAGAGTCAGGATCCAGCTTCCAGAAGCATATGCCCAGATGGACGGACCAGGGGAGGCCACGCGCCAAAGCGCGTGGCCAGCCACCACTACCAGGCGCGGAAACGCGGCCCAAACGCGCGGAAACGTGGCAATCCTGCCTTATCCATCTACCAGTTTTCGTGGAGGAGTTTATCCAGGACTCTATCGCCTTCTGCACCTATAAATGCCCCTGCAGGCGCAGCAGAGAGGGCATCCAGAGAGAGATTAGGGTTTTCTTTAGCTATTTCTTTAAAATTTCTGCAAGTTTGTAATTTTGTTTCGAGTACATTGTGGAGGAGAAGGAGCTTGTATTTGGGAGACGTTTTTCGAATAAAGGTTACCTTTTTCCCATTTAATTCTCTGCTATTTAATTTTTCTTTTATTTTGTGATCTCTCTGGTTTAGTTTTTAATCTGTGATCTTCTGATTTATTTGTTTCCTTTCTTTCTCAATTCTTCTTATTAAACAACATAAAAAAATTAAATAAATTGAAAAGATAAAAAAAAATGATGAACTAATTTCCTATTGTGGTTTGCTGAAATTCTTAAAGCAACCCTAGAGCAGTTAAGCATTGATCGGATTGCTGACATTTTTTTAGAAACCCTAGGTTTAAAGTAGATTGCTTGAAGACTAAATGATGATTAGTTTCATAATCTAAAGTCACACCTTTAAGTAATTTTTCACATTTCATGCTTAAGAACTTTGACAACGTAACTTCAAGATAAATCTTCTCTTACGTTGTGCTTAGATGTTAGGATGAAAACGTGTTGGATTTTTAGGAGTGTAGCTAGTAAGATTCTACAATCTTTTTCTCTTGCTTGCATATCCTCTAGAAAACCTAGGATGGAGTCCATATATTTCAATATGATGATCAATATCCTTAACTTGCACTATGGGTTGTGGTAGAATATCAGTAAAACCACATCTTTCCATTCATATACATTTCAAATCTAATCCTTTCTCTGTTTTATTCAAAGCATACAGAGGAATCGGCCGAAAAGCTTGCATCGCATCCTTCCCTGAGGATCACGACCGCTTTGGCCCTTGCTACAGCAGAAAGCATTGAGACTAAGAACTTACACTTCAATTTCTTATTTACAAATTCTTAATTCTCAATCAAAATTTTGGCGCCGTTGCCGGGGAAGGAACGGCACGATTTTCTTAAACTAATTATTTTTTATTCTTTCTGTTTGCAGATACAGAGAACAGGAAAACAAAGCAGCAGCAGCGAGGACACATAGCAACTCTGTGCCTCTGCCCTCAAAGGCAGAGCATCAGAGCCTACTCCTTTGCCGCGGTTCCGCGGCAATAGCCGCATTTTCGCGGCAAGAGTAGTTCACTACTCATCAAATTTTCTGCAGGTTGCTCAGAATTGCAAATATTGCTTACTGCTGTGATTAAATTTCTCTATAATTACTCTGCAACTGCTAATTAATAACATTAACCCATTTGTTGATAATAAAAAAAATTTAGACTCTTGCATTTAGGGCACGTGTCTATTTTAATTTTTAATTCTGTTGAAGAGTGCTGGCGACAAGGTACGTTTGCATAGCATATAGATTAGGAAACACTCTTGGTTGATTTACTGCTTTCTTGAGTGATTACTTTTCTACAGCTTTACACGTACACAAATTTATTCTAAGGGCATAACCCATAAACAAGATAAGGTGAGGATTTCATTACCCTTCCTTGGCCCACAAATCATATCCGTCACACTCACAACCCTAACCTTAAGTAAATTTGACTAGACATGGCCCTAGGTTAACTCGGACTCAATAGGAGATTGACTGAAGGAGAAAAATTGTTCGAAATTAACTCTTGTCAAATCGGTGTCTAGGCAGGAGATTGAGGGCCGAAAGCCTGAAGAACGGTGGTTATTTAATTAAGGAACGTCTCTGACGGAAAACCTCCACCGGTCTTGCCACCTACCTGCCGATTAGCTTGTGGTTAACGTCGACAGTAGACCTCCTAAGGACAGTCTAAAGTTAGGAGTCGTCTAGGTCAAGGCTTACCCTAGATTAGGATTTTTGATTGTTTTTCTTTTTTATTAATGATTGGGTGAACTTGTTTGCTAATTGTGCATGTCCGTTTGGTCGAGAGACCCACTTACATCCCGGCTAACTAGAACTAGTTCACCACCCGAGCTCAAGCCCGACTCACACATGGCACAACCGCCATCACTCCAAGATAGGATCTATCCTATCAGGACTTCTCTTCCTTCTTGCATCAAGCTTAACGATGAAGGTGTTGACCCATTTGAGCTTAAGCCACAATACATCAACACCCTCCGAAATTTCATGGACTTGACTCCGAGGATGCATACTTCTTCATAAGGGAATTTGAGGAAGTGTGTCTCATGATGAATATTCCTAAGTTAGGAAAAGATGACATCAAACTTAGGTTTGTCCCCTTTGCTTTGAAGGATTTAGCAAAGAAATGGCTCTACAGTCTAGAGGTCGGTTCTATATCTTCTTGGGATAATTTCGTTAAGGCCTTCTAAAGAAATTTTATCCCGTTCACAAGACTGCACTGATTAGGAAGAATATCCTACAGTTTAAGCAAACAGCAAATGAGCCTTTTGGAAATATTTCGAACGTTTTAAGGACCTTCTTGCCCAATGCCCTCACCATGGGATAGAGAAATGGCGACTTTGCCAAGTTCTATATGATGGATTAGAATATCAAACTAAAACATTTTTAGAATCCATGTGCCAAGGAGGATTTATGAAAAAGAACGAAAATGAAGGATGGCAATGTATGAGGAATTAGCTGAAAATACCATCCAATGGGAACCTACTCCGGAAAAATTTAGAACTAATGACCCTACTTCTTCTAAAGGAGGTATCCATTCCATTGAGGCCAACATAGCAACCGATGCTAAGTTAGCTGCTGTTATGCGAAGACTAGAGGCCTTGAAACTAAAGAGCCAGTCTCTGTGAACCAAGTCAGCCCAACATCTTCGGCGGGCTGTACTTATTGTCAAGATATGAACCATGTGTTCGAGAATGTCCTGTCTTTTTTGCGCATCAAAGCTTGCCCGAACATATGAGTGCGGCCTTCACAAGGCCCGCCAACAATCCTTATTCACCCACCTACAATCCTGGTTGGAGAAATCATCCCAATTTTTCATGGGGCCCAAGCAACAATGATCAAATTATGCCCAAATTCTCCAACAATTTCCAAAATCCGCCCTATCAGCAAAGTTTTCCTAGTCAAAATCCTCCACCATCTTTCCAATATTCACAAATGGAAACAAGGCTTTCAAACATGGAAAGAAAGGTGGACACTCTTGTTAAAAGTCATGACACACTATCTCAAGTCTTGACCAGGATAAAGGTCCAATTAAATCAGCAAGAAAGACAGAGGGGTACCCTACCGAGTCAACCATTGCCAAATCCTAGGAATGCTAGGCCAGCCAATAAGGCTCAAGACCCAAACCAGCGTCACATGGTTCATACACTCAGATCGGGGAAACAAGTTGATAATCAAGTATCCATGCCACAGGATCCATCTCAGTCATCCATTCCATCTAGCTCCACTCCTTCTCCACCCAGCCCCAATGAAACTGAAGTTGAAAAGTCAGCAGGACAGTGCACCAGCCTATAGCTCCATTTCCAAATAGGCTTAGAAGCAACAACAATGCACATATGGAGAAATTATTAGAGGTGTTCAATCAAGTTAGGCTCAACATCCCACTTCTTGATGCAATCCAACAGGTCCCTAGTTATGCCAAATTCCTTAAGGACATGTGCACCAAGAAAAGAAAGACTAATGTGCCTAAGAAGGTTTTTCTAGCCACTAACATTAGTGAGCTATTGTCCAACCAGATCCCTATTAAGTATAAGGACCCTGGTTGCCCCACCATCTCTTGCACCATAGGTCGAGCCGAAATCAATCGAGCACTCCTCGATTTAGGAGCTAGCATCAATTTGCTCCCTTTCTCCGTATATCAACAACTTGGATTAGGTGAACTCAACCCGACCCAAGTTACTATTCAGTTGGCTGACCGCTCAATCAAAGTTCCTAAGGGAGAAATCAATGACGTTCTCATACGGGTGGGAGAATTTATTTACCCAGTCGATCATTGTTTTAGAGACACAACCTGTGTCTAATCCTAGGTCCCAAACTCCCGTCATCTTAGGAAGACCGTTCCTAGCAATCGCAAATGCAATCAAAAATTGTAGAAACGGATCCATGAGACTGACTTTTGGGGATATGACCAAGGAAGTCAATGTTTTCAACCTAGGTAAGCATCCCTACGATGTGACCGACCAACCCTTTGAGGTTAACTTTATTGAGAACATGATGAGTGAGCATAATGAGGAGATCACACTACAGTCAGAGGAAGAGGAAGACTTAGAAGCAAGTGATCTCAGCCTTGATGAGATCGAATGGGAATCAAATCTGAGTTCTATAGAGATGGGAGATTCTAGCTTAACTCCTCCACCCATCGAGCAACCTCCTTCTTTGGAGTTAAAAGCCTTGCCTAAACATCTTAAGTACGCCTACCTAGGTGAACAAGAGACGTTACCGGTCATAGTTGCATCTAATTTGACTAATAGGCAAGAGGAAGACCTACTGGCAACCCTTAGGAGACATAGGGAAGCCATTGGTTGGACTATGGCAGATATCAAGGGACTGAGCCCTACGATAGTCCAGCATCGTATCCATCTAGAGGAAGGGGTTAGACCGAAGAGGGATCCACAGCGTAGGCTAAACCCACTCATGCAGGAGGCTGTACATGCCGAAATAGTGAAACTGTTAGATAATGGGATCATTTATCCCATTTCCAATAGCGAATGGGTTAGCCCAATGCATGTGGTCCCTAAGAAGTCCAGCTTTACTGTGGTAGAAAACGACAAGCATGAGTTAGTGCAAACACGATTGCCTACCAAGGTTAGAGTATGCATAGACTACCGCAAGTTGAACGCAGCCACTAGGAAAGATCATTTTCCCCTCCCATTTATTGACCAAATGCTGGAAAGATTAGCCGGTCATGAGTATTACTGCTTCTTGGACGGTTATTCAGGGTATAACCAAATCCCTATAGCCCCGGAGGACCAAGAAAAGACAACGTTCACGTGCCCATTTGGACATTTGCCTACCGTCGAATGCCTTTCGGCCTATGTAATGCCCCCGTCACATTTCAACATTGTATGTTAAGCCTGTTTTCTGATATGGTCGAGCGCTTTTTAGAGATTTTCATGGACGACTTCTCCGTCTATGGAAATTCATTTGACCATTGTCTCCACCACTTGGAGCTAGTACTGAGTAGATGCACCGAAAAGAACTTGACCCTCAATTGGGAAAAGTGCCACTTCATGGTGCAGCATGGGATTGTCCTAGGTCATGAGATATCTAGGGAAGGGATAAAAGTGGACAAGGCTAAGGTGGATATCATAGCCAAACTTCCAATTCCACGATGTGTGAAGGACATTCGGTCTTTCTTAGGACACGCTGGGTTTTATTGTAGGTTCATAAGGATTTTAGCAAAACTGCTAGACCCCTTACAAACCTTCTAGCTAAAGACGTGCCCTTCATATTTGACGATAGGTGCAATAATGCATGGGAAAAGTTGAAAGTGGAACTTATTTCTACACCTATGATCTCACCTCCGGACTGATCCAAGCCTTTTGAGATCATGTGCGATGCCTCAGATTTTGCGATAGGTGCTGTCTTAGGACAGCGTAAGGATAGCAAGCAGTACGAGATCTATTATTCGAGTAGGACGCTCAATGACGCCCAAATGAACTATACTACAACCGAGAAGGAATTCTTGGCAGTAGTGTTCGCTTTGGAGAAATTCCGCCCATACCTACTAGGGACCAAGACCACGATTTTCACCGACCATTCTGCACTTCGATACCTTATGCTAAAAAAATATGCGAAGGCCCGACTCATTCGTTGGATCCTTCTCCTTCAAGAATTCGATCTTGAAATTCGAGATAAAAAAGGTGTCGAAAATGTCGTAGCAGACCATCTCTCTCGTGTGCCAAACGCACCTTCTGACGAACTGCCCATCAATGACAATTTCCCCGATGAACAACTTCTAGCCATCTCTAAGGAGCCATGGTTTGCTGACATAGTAAATTACTTAGTCACAAACCAAACACCACCTAATTGGTCAAAACAGGATAGATACCGATTCTTGTCTCAAGTCCGGTATTACATGTGGGAAGATCCTTATTTTTTCAAATATTGTAGCGACCAAATCATTAGGAGATGTGTCCCGACGAGGAGGAAACTAGAAGTGTTTTAGCTTTCTGTCATGAGTTCGCTTGCGGTGGACACTTTGGTCCCCGCAAAACTGCCGAAAAGATCCTGCAAAGTGGCTTTTATTGGCCAACCGTGTTTAGAGACGCATTTGAGTATTGCAAAACTTGCGCAAGATGTCAAATGATAGGAAGAATTTCCAAACGAAATATGATGCCCCTAAATCCTATTCTAGAAGTAGAACTTTTCGATGTCTGGGGCATCGATTTTATGGGACCCTTCACTAATTCATTTGGGCACCAATACATCTTGTTGGCCGTAGACTGCGTGTCAAAATGGGTTGAAGCTGTCCCTTGCAAGACAAATGACAACAAAGTTGTTGTCAAATTCTTGAAAGATAATATCATCTCACGCTTTGGAATCCCTCGAGCCATCATTAGTGACAATGGCACACATTTTTGCAATAGAACTTTTGAAGCTCTTATGCGAAAATATGCCATAACTCACAAATTGTCTACGCCCTACCATCCTCAAACTAGCGGACAGGTAGAAGTTTCTAATAGGTAAGTCAAGCTCATCTTGGAGAAAACTGTGAATCAGAATAGGAAGGACTGGTCCACCAAACTGGTGGATGCCCTATGGGCATATAGGACTGCCTTTAAGACGATTCTAGGAATGTCTCCCTACAGACTAGTCTTTGGAAAGGCTTGCCACCTTCCTGTTGAGCTAGAGCACCGGGCCCTATGGGCAATTAAGTAGCTAAATTTCGATCTAGATAAGGCCGGTGAGATTCAGAAATTGTAAATTTCTGAACTAAAGGAATTAAGGAATGAAGCATACGACAATGCAAAGATTGTGAAGGATAGAGATAAGGATTTCATGACAAGTTCATCACGAGAAAAACTTTTGTCCAAGGACAAAAAGTTTTACTCTATAACTCTAGACTTTATCTTTTTCCTGGCAAGTTGAAGTCAAGATGGACAGGGCCCTTCATTGTTAAGACTGTATTTCCACACGGAGCCATAGAGATCTACGACCCCAAAAATGGCAATGCATTCAAGGTAAATGGTCAACGTCTTAAAATCTTTTGGAGTCAGTACCGGAAGTAAATGCAGCCATGGGTCTTTTTGACCCACTGTATCGGTAACTTTATCTTTCTGCCAGTTCATGCATCCATGCATTTCATTCATACATTAGGGACAATGCATGAAACAAGTGTGGGGGAAGGGTATGTAATATATGTAATATATATATATATAAAAATAGAAATATTTTTTCTTTATTTAAAAAAAATTATTATAAAAAGGATAATACTTTGACTTATTTCTTGAAAGAAATCTAAGTTAGTTTAAGAATTAGGAAAGTCATGATTAGGATTTCGAAAAACTTGGTCAAAATAAATGAATTGTTTAATTTTTAGGTATAGGAGGAGAGATTGAATAAATAATTAGTCTTGATTTTACCTTAATGAATGTGCATTCCTAGTGCATATATAGGATTCCAAAACAAAGACCCTTGTGCCTCATATATTAAAAATAATAATAATAATAATAATAATAATAATAATATATATCACTAATCAAGCTGGATACATGTACCTCAAGAAGCATAAGTGTTCACGCCTAAAGGTGAGGTTCTGAATTAATAAAGCCTTAGTTTTGTGGTCTAGTTCACTCGAATTTGAGTCCGCGGGGTGTTTTCTCACCTGGTGCCCTAAAGCCGACCGGTTTGGGAGCCACTGACTTTAAGTTCGCTACATGGGTGGATTAGAAAGCCTAAGAAAACTGAAAAATATTATACATGTATTAACACATCTATTAGTCAATTAGTTAGGTATGATGGCCTCAAAAAGCCTTGATACTTACACGAAAGAAAATTAGATGAGTTATACATGCCAAAAAATATATATATATATTAACACATCTATTAGTCCAAAATTTTGATTGAGAATTAAGAATTTGTAAATAAGAAATTGAAGTGTAGAGTTCTTAGTCTCAATGCTTTCCGCTGTAGCAAGGGCCAAAGCGGGTCGTGATCCTCAGGGAAGGATGCGATGCAAGCTTTTCGGCCGATTCCTCTGTATGCTTTGAATAAAACAGAGAAAGGATTAGATTTGAAATGTATATGAATGGAAAGATGTGGTTTTACTGATATTCTACCACAACCCATAGTGCAAGTTAAGGATATTGATCATCATATTGGAATATATGGACTCCATCCTAGGTTTTCTAGAGGATATGCAAGCAAGAGAAAAAGATTGTAGAATCTTACTAGCTACACTCCTAAAAATCCAACACGTTTTCATCCTAACATCTAAGCACAACGTAACTTCAAGATAATTTATATATTATTTGTATGTTAATAAAAGATATCATAACCTGAGAAAAAGGGATAATTACCTGATGATGCATGTTGTGTATTTTGGAAGGACTTGTGATGGTATACCGAGTTTTGGGATTCACCATGGGGAACCAAGGTAGTACGGCTATCTAGTTATTATACTTTAGAGGTTTATACCAGCTATCAGATATCTGTATCAGTTATCAGTGATTAGAAATACCATTGTGACTAGTGACTCCATATCTCCAGTATTCTCCATCAGATGTCAGTTAATAGTTATTCATTTTTCAGTTGTCAGATACCAGTTTTCAGTTGTCAGTTATCAACTATTATTGACATTATCAGTTGTTGGAGATATTTAGTTACTATTGTTGGCCCGAAGGCCTTCCTCTCTAGTTTTGATGATGATTAACTCATGTAGTTATGTTTACTAATAATCTTGTGATTTTAGTTACAGATCATTAATTAAGATATTAGTTGGTGATTGCTTCAAAAAGAGGAGTTTGGAAGCCTTTACTTAGTGATTCCCGAGCCGAGCGTCAAGATGATACATAGCCATGCTTGTTGGATCACGGTGTTTGGACCGAGTCGACTTGAAGATGAAGATCGTCAAGAAGACTTAGGTACCCTAGTTTTAGTTTAGTGTGTTTTAGATCCATGTGTAAAGATAAGAATAGTTGATATGCTCAAGTGCACAACACACACGTTTTATGGTTTTTCGGTTTTTAGTTTAACCGATATTTGTTTTCATGAATAGTTGATCAAAACAAGTTTATTGGTTTATGTATAGTAGATTCATTTTATACATGCATGCTTAAACTTCTTATACAAATTTATTTTGACTTTCCTATTCATGTGGAAAAATTTAAGTTTGATAAAATACATGTTTTGGTTTTTGATAAAATTTGCAAGACACAAAAATGATTCCTAATGTTTAATATTGTCTTGAAATTTTTATCACAAGTTGTGTTTCAATATAAAATGTTAAAACAATTTCTATGGTATTTTTAGAAGAGATAAAAGATTTTTAACATGTTTTTCTGACCCAGTTTCTGACCCAGAACTGTGCTGACAGGCCATGCCGGTCGACCGACGTGCACAGACCTGTGCACGTCTGCTGGTACAGTGGGCCGGTCGGCCGGTCGGCCGACCGGATCAGAGAGCCTTGCTCTCTGTATCTGGGCGGTCGACCGAGCGGTCGATCGAAGCAGAGAAGTCTGCTCTCTGTATCTGGGCGGTCGGCCGAGCGGTCGACCGGATGCCCCAACGGTTATATTTCTGACCGTTGGCGGTCGACCGGGCCGGTCGACCGCCAGCCTGTCAGGCTGACAGATCAGCCTAACGGCTAGTTTTCTTTTGGGCCTATAAATACCCCATTTCTTGGGGGTTTTGGCTAAGATTTTTAGAGCTAAAATTTCCTGACATCTTCAGTGTTTTAAACAAGTTTTCAAAATAGTTTTTGTGCCAAAAAGCTTCATCTATTTGTTTTAAGTGTTTTGTTTTATTTCAAAGAAAATAGTTTTTGGGAATTGTTTCTTGATCTAAAATTCTACATCTATTTGGTATTTTTCCCAAGAGTTTTTCTTTGATCAAAACACTTATTTTTTCACACTTGAGCTATCTTCTATCCTATTCTATTAGGATCTTGTTTTGTGGAAAAAAGATTGTTTGAGGTTGATTAAGCCTCCAAGTTGTAAACACCCTTGCTTATGTTGTATCCCTCTTTGGTAGAGGTTGATCGGGTGATTGGTTTGCTCCCTCTTTGGTAGAGATTGAGGCTTGTGGTTTGCTCTCTCTAGTGAGAGGTGGAGTTTGGTTTGTAAACCCTCTTCGGTAGAGGTGTTGGTTGTTGTTTAGCTACGGGCCTACCCCTCGGTTGTGAGGCGGTGTTTGAGAGAGGAGTTCGGTACTCCTTGTGTTGTAACAAATCCTCCTCGGTGGAGGTTCCCTCGGTGGGAGTATAGTGGATTAGAAATCCTTCTCGGTGAAGGCGGGGACATAGAGCTAGGGGCTCGAACCTCGGAGCATATCTTTGTGTTTGCGTTTGATCCATTGTCTCTTAACCCTCTCTCTTATATTTGTGCATTGCATTATTCATATTGCCATATCATTCATATTGCTTGTGTTGCCTTGCATCGTTCATATTGCTATATCTCTTATATGCTTGGATTGCTTGTGTGTGCCTCACTTGTACTTAACCACAAGAGCTTCATATAGCACCTCAACCTTATCTAGGGGAATCAAGAGGAGTTAGTCCAGAGCCCTTCACGGGGAATTCGGCTACACTTGTTGGTTGCATTAAGTGTGATTGCAAAATTATTTAAAGTTTCCGCATTTAGCGCATTTAGTTTCTAGATTAGCATTTACACCTATTCACCCCCCTCTAGGTGTTTTTCAACTATTACACTTTATATATATTATTTGCATGTTAATAAAAGATATCATAACCCAGAGAAAGCGATAATTGCCTGATAATGCATATCGTGTATTTTGAAAGGACTTATGATGGTATACCGAGTTTTGGGTTCCATCATGTGGAGCCAAGGTAGTAATGGCTACCTAATTATTCAGTTGTCATTTATTAGGGTTTTGCCCGGATTACAACGCCATACTAGTTATTCTTTTGTGTGAGGTCATGGTGTCAGTTTTTAGGGCCCTGCGGTCCATCCTGGTTCAGTGCCAGGAATGTTAGACGTGGTATTGGGTATGCACGGTACCCTTTCAAAATACATGCACTATATTGACAGACAGTTACAATAATGATAACATTGTTTGCTATATGGAAAATGGTTATTGTATAGGATGCAACTAAGTACCACATTAGTTAAGTTAATAATAATCAACAGATTAGAGATATATACTAGGTTACATATATATGAGTATCAATTGTTTCCATTACAGTAGTGAATTATCTCTTATTTATAGCTTTATTATGATATCCTTTATACTGTGTTTTCATTTAGTTTTATCAAGTATTTATATGATAGTGTTGTAGCATGTTTACACATATTATGCACATGCACCTTTTCTTCATTTTACACACTCATTAGGTCACTTTCTGATGATCCTGAATTTGTATATCCAGGTATTGATGATGTTTATTCTATTGAATAAGTGTTAATAAGCTCGTACGCATTATAAGAAGCTAGGAGTTCTCTTTGTTTGATTATTGATTGAGATAAAACCTATGCACAAAAATACATAATTTAGAAATGAAGATTAAGAAAGTGCAAGGTTCTCAATTCTAACGCGATAGCAAGTGGCTATGCGTGTCATGATCCACAAAGAGGGACTTGCGATGGCAGCATTATGTAAGTTTCTTTTAAAGTTTACAAAACTGGTTAAAAGCTCTCTTATGTTCTTAAAAAAAAGAGAAAGAAAGCTATGTTAATTTAGAGAAAATTGAAGAGTAGAGAAGATGGTGATTGTTGCGTTTTGAAAAGAAAAAGAAAAACAAATTAAAGTAAAGAAGAATAAAGAGAGATGTGTTTTGAAGATGTATCTCTAACTTAATAAGGAAAGAAATAAAGAACTAAAATAAATACTTACTTACCTCCTTGAAACTTGCTTACCTTGGATCTGCTGCAACGATTTACCTTGACTTGAAGGCGATCAAAGCATGGCGCATAGGATTTTCCCCATTCCCATTCTAAACTATGAATAAAAATGCAAGCTTAAATTAATTTAAAAATAGCTATCCCTCACCATAATCCATCAATGACAATTACAAAGGTAAGGCAGTTTCAAGGCTATAGGATTCATTTGGATTTCAAGCACCTCAGAGGAAAGTAGAAGAAAAATAGAAATGAATAACAAAGAATGTAATTTTAGATTCAATAAAATAAAATGAAAGAGGAGAAGATTACTTATACCAGTGTCACTTTTAGTACAACCTTCACTCTCATTCTCTCATGAAACTCTTCTCTCTTCTAAGTTACATAAATAAATCTGAAAATTATATAAAGAGAAAAACTAAACCCTAAACTAAACCCTTAACTAAACTAAAGTAAAAACATAGCCTAAAATCTTTTTCTGCTCAGACGTGCTCCTTTACCTTCAGAAATGCAGGTATTTGTAGCCAAAACTAGATAAGAGAGCATACGAAGATAGGGGCAAAATCTCTTTCCCAACAGAAAAGATCTTCTAATAAGGTTGGAGATTTTTTTTATCCCTTGATCTTCAGTTAGATTATGTATTATCTCTCTGAATCTTCTGAATATTTATCTTAATCCTTTAGATATCCCTTTGTATATTGATAAGGTTGCCTTTGGATTTCTGGATTTGCCTCTATCTCCTTGATTCTTCAAGCTAATCAAATTGATTCTTCTAAATCTAATTTTTACTGTATTTATTTGGCTTTATATTCAGTTAATCAAATAGATCTAATTAAATCAGAATTTAACTGTCTTTTATTTGGTATTATCTTCTCTCCCTCATTAAGACAAACCTGCAAAATAAGACATTAAGACAAAAATTAGCAAGATTTATTATAAGATAGATGTAAGAATGTGATAATGGATATGCAATAAACATGTACAATCACACCCCCATGCCTTTCTTTTGCTTGTCTTTGAACAAAACAAAGAAAAACAGAGCTAACCTAATTTGCACCACTTTCGTAGGAATCACGGTTGCACTTAACATGTGTAACAAGTTATTAAACCTCTAGATTACCCCTATAGGATAAGTTTTGTCTCATGAGAGTTTTTAGTGGATTGCACCGCAAAATCCATAAAGAAAGAGAAATAAAGTGTTAGTATTTTGAAAACACATTTTGAATAGACGAGAAAATATTAAAGTATTATTTTAAAAATTCAAGTAATTTATAAGTCATAGGAACACCAAACTATTCATTCCTAAACTTAGTCTCTATTTAAAAACTTGTTATCAATCAAGATAAGAAGTTAAACTGTATTTCTCATCTAGTTTATTATTTTATCCTAAGTCAAATGCATCTTCGTGACCGTGAAATTTTGACTCAGGGTTCTTAAAAACTCTAACTCTTATGCCTTATTCTTACAATTTTTTTGGTGATACTATCCCTTAGTTCTATTAGGCTTTTTAATCTGCCGATATAACGAGCCTTAGATCAGTGACTCCCAAACAGGACAGTCTTAGGGCACTGGGTGAGAAAACAACCTAAGGAATTAACGACTCGAGCAAACAAGGCTACAAAACTTAAGGATTTTATTAATTATATGGACCATTTTTAGGCGTGAATACTTATGTTTTATGAGACACAAATACCCAACTTAATCAGAGGATTTTGATATATATATTTTTTCTTTCTTTTTCTCTTTTTTAATAAGGCATACGAATCTTTATTTTTGAACCCTAAGTGTGTAAGTGTATAAAGTACGCATATTTCATCAAAGTACAAATTAAGACAAAATTATTTTTTCAATTTTTCTTCCCAATCCTAAAAATCAAACAAATAATCTTATTTTGACCAAGTATAAGAAATTCTAATTATGATTCTCCTATTCCTTAAACTTAACTTAATTTCTCACAAAAATAGATCAAAATATTGTTTCACTTTTAAAAAGTTTTTAAAAGCAAGAAATATTAAAATTTTTTATAAATAAAAAGAAAACATATGTTATGTTAGAACCCTGTAGGTCACCTAGAGGGGGGTGAATAACTGACTAGCTATTCAAATATTGTAACACCCCATCTTCAGAATACGTACTCTGATATGTGTCCTGATCTTTTTAGCGTATTTTCTTATTTTCTAATATTTAACACTTTTACTCATATAGCAGTACGGTATGATTTGATCTCTCTGATAATCAGAATTGACCGATTTCAGTTTCAAATATTATTTTTTAATATTCTAGATTTTTCATGATTTTCTGAAATTTTCCTGAATTAAGTTATAAATCCTCAAAACCGGTGTCGACCAATACCGCTGACCGATTCTCGGATTTTTAATTTACAAACAGAGTTGAATTTCTAAAAATAACTTTCTCATAACTTATTAAAATCACATTTTCAATCTAAATACTTTTTCTGAGAATTTTCTGAATTTATCAAAATACGGCCGACCCGGTGTGGACCAGTGTCAACGGTAGGTTTAATGATTTTTATTTTAAAAATGAGATTGAATTTTTAAAACTAATTTCAATAGACAACTTAAAATAATATTTATTATTTTTGAGAATTTTTGGAACACTTTTCGAGATACTTCATTTTTTCGGGTTTTTCCTGAGTTTCGGTGTTTTCCCAGATACCAGAATTCTATCCTGATATTTTACTTTTTCCTTTCTCTCTCCGTGCTAGATGCGAGGTTCACCAAACCTGGATTCAATTTTTAATGTAGAGATTCTCTCCATTTTGCATTTAATGTTATGTCCTTCAAATCAACTCTGATTAAGCCACCATGCCTTTTTGTCTCTTCTGAAACGCGACTCTCGCGTTTTCCTATAGGACGCAGCTTCATCCCCGCGTCTGGGCAATTGGCAGACGTGGGTCTGATTTTATGAGACGCGGCTCTCATTTTTGAGTGAGACGCAAGTCTCATTTGAATTGGGATGGCAATCTTGTAATAATAAAACTTATCCTTATATATAAACCCCCTCCTTTCCTTCTCTCTTTCATTTTTCCTCCTCCTTCTTCCTACCAATAGCAGCAAACGACAGTAGCAAACCAGCCAAGGGGCTGCATTTTGTTTTGGCCATCATTACCACCAAACCCTCCTTCCTTCACTCTCTATTATTTCCCCCCATCTCTTCATCCATTCTAACAACAACAACAACCACAATACCATCTACACCAGCATCTTCTTCTTCTTTCTTCCACAAAACAACCCATTTATACCATTTTCTTCTCCTCCATTTCCATCACCACCTACACTACTTCGGCCACCAACAATCACACCACGTTCTTCTCCTCGTCGTGCTCTTTCCAACGAACATATCCGTCGCCCTCCGAAACCCCTTTTGCAAAACTCCATTTTTTCCATTTGAACTAGACTTGCCCCACCTCGGTTTAGGTTTTTAAGGCTTTGAACACCTTCTTCGGCCACCGCCGGCGACCGCTGGCCAGAGCCAGCCGGCCGTCCCCCCTTTCCCTCTTTCCTTCCTTCTTTCCTTCCCTTCTTCTTTACTTTCCTTTTTCTCTTCTCTTTTTCTTTCTCCTTTCCTCTTTTCATTTTTCCTTCTCTGTTTAATTAGCAAGAGAGCATTCCTCCTTCCCTGCGTCTCTATCATCTCCTATCTCTCTCTTTCTCTCTGTTAATTATCAGAGACGAGGAGTTAAACCCCGCATCCAAATAATTTCTTAACGCGATCTTCGCGTTTTGCTATCTAACGCGACCCTCGCGTTTTTGTATCAACGCGACTCGGAGCTCACGCCTGTGTTCGCGTTCTTTCTCGTGTTATAACTTAAACGCGGGTCTCGAACCCTGCGTTTGTGGCGTCTGCATAACGCGACTCCCGTGTTTGCAACCCCGCGTCTTCATTCTCCTTCTTTCTGGTTCATTACCTCTCCTCCTCTTTTAATATAATATCTGTTATATTGAACGCGTTGACGCATTGTTTACCTGAATTCTGACCTCCGGAATTTCATGGTGTTTTCTGAAGATTTAGGCAGTGTTCTCGCTTTTTTTTGGATTTTCTTGCTTCGTCGTGTTAACTAGTATTGTATTATTTTCCTGACATACTTGCATGTATCATGTTGTCACTTGTCACCTGCCTAATATCACCTCCTAGTCACATGTCTCATGGCACTGATATACTACTACTTGATACTTGCCCCGTTATGACATATTAATACTTGGCTTATGATTATCACATTTATGGGAACCCTGTATATGTTATCCTATATTATATACAGTGACTTGAATTTATAGTACTCATGTACTCTTGAACTCCTAAAATCCTGATCTTGTCATGCACTTGCTTTTCCCGTAAATTGATAATTACATAATAAATTATAAAAAGGGACAACTTGCATTAGGCCGGGGGAAAACTTACGGCTATTGATATATGTTCGTGTTTACAGTGGCACTAGGTATGTTGTGCAACTAAAACTTCCGGTCGCACCTGTGGGCCTCCAGACGACCGAGGGGAGTGTTGGCTCCCTTCTTCCTGGTACCATCTTGATAAGGGCATCCTATAAGACCCTCCTGTACGCCTTGCGGCTGGTTCTGAGCACCAGCAACGAAACGTCCTGGACCGTGGTCCTAGGCATGCACGGGACCCACTGTAAACGTTGTTCATTGATACCCCCGTTGGTTTTCAATAAAAGCCTCGATTTACTCATATGTGGATGTATGTGTGCTGGGACGCTATTACACATACCTAGACATATGGGTAGAACGAGTAATAAGTATAAATACTAAAAATAGTAATGATAGGTTTATTCAGGCCTCATCACTTTCATTTTATACCTCCATCGCATGCTTACTATACATGTACACTCGATATAGCTCTTGATGCTTATTACTGTTTGATTATATCAACACAGATATACTTATCTCTGCCCGACATTTGGCATTCACCTGAGTATTTGTTGGGGAGTTTCTGACTCCCCTAAACTTGTATGTTCAGATTCTGAAGCTTGGATTGAAGCGGAGCCCTCCACCGAAGATCAAGCTTATCTTTTGGCGCAAGCCGACTAGTCCTAGTTCCTTCTGTTTTTGAATCTTCCTGCAAGCTCGGGGACTTTTTCTAAGCTCGTGAGTACCTTTTGCTGTACAAATCGTAATTCTTACTTTTGTATCTTGCTGTGATATAATGTACATGTATCAATATATCACGCTCTATGATAATTTTGTAATCAATATGTTGGAATGTATATATGCCACGTGCTTCCGTACTCTGTTACTTGCCTATACTGATCCTTAGCGTATATACGTGAGGGCATTTTTGACCTGCATATATTCGTCGCAGTAGTATCTCTGTGCCCACGGGATCGGGGCGTCACAGGTTGGTATCAGAGCCCAGGCTCTCACACCTACAGTGTCACGCCCCGCTTCCCAAAATACGCTGGAGCAGAGACGTGACGCGAGTCGGCGATGCATATACGCAAGGAAAATACCTCACGTATACGCGCTAAGCTTTAAGTAACCCGAAACAAGCTATAAATCGAAACTATAATGAATTATGATAACTGCAATATCACATATAGGCATCCACGCATGATATCAGATGAATCAAGACTGGAATAACGAATGAATCTGATATATCGAGAATAAGGAAATAACAGAAAGAAAAGAGAGATGATCATACCAGAATCAGACAGGGAGAAGTTCCAGCTCCTCACAATATGTATGGTCTCAACCAACACCTGAACAATAGAAGCAAAGCGTCCAATATCTGGACGTACGAATCCAGGGTCGTCAGAAAACGACCTGGTGAGTGTGTGTGTAAAGAGGAATGCTTGTGCATATAAACAATGTGCACAGAATAATAATAAGATAAACTGCAAACGAAGATAACTAAATAACATGATAAACAGCTGAACTGAAGGATAACTGAATAACATGTATGAAGGAAAAAGGCAACTACTACAACTAGAAACAAACAACTGAAGTCAAAATGTGTAATCTAGCATATGTCACTAGTCTGGTTGCTTATTACTAACCTAACTAATGTAGTACTTAACTGTGTCCCATACCACAGCCGTTTTCCCACATACCAAACAAAGTTATCGTTATTGTAACTGCCTGCCAATGTAGTGCATGTGCTTTGGAAGGATACTGTGCATGCTCGACACCACGGTCTAACACCCCTGGCGCTGAATCAGGACAAGCCGCAAGGCTCTAATAACTGAGACCACAGCCCGACACGAAAAGATAACTAGTGTGGCGCCGTAATCCGGGCATAGCCCTGACAATTGACAACTGAATAATTAGATAGCCAGTACTACCTTGCTCCCCATGGTTGGAACCCATAACTCGGTACCATAATATGTCCTTCCAAATACACGACATGCATCATCAGGAAATTACCCCTGTTCCCCAGGTTATGGTGTCTTTTATTAATAAGCAATCAATGTGATTTAATATGTAATAGTAATTGATATCTCCAATAACTACCGATGTCAATACTAGCGATAATCTGACAACTGACAACTGATATCCGATAACTGAGTAGCTGACAACTAATATCTGACATCTGAAATAAGATACAGGATATATAGCTACTAACACAAAGGTGTCACTAACAACTAGTAACTGATACAGATACCAGACAACTACTATAAACTCTGAATTATATCATATGATCACCTACATATAATTCACCAATAACTGATAAAGTGATGACTGCTATCTGATAACTCTGAAGTACAAGATCACTGATATCACTATGTCACTATCAAAATAACTCAATCTCTATTAGCTAAAGTAATTAGTAACTAATCTTGATGCACATGGTATACCCTCGAGATCAACAAGTCAACACATACCGAAATCATCTCTAAAGAGAAAATATCCTCAAACAATTGCAATCTAGAATAATTCACTTCTAAGTCAATACAACAACTCATCCATACTCAATTGATATAATTAGTTGATACATTCAGGAACCCATGCTTCTAAAATCCAAAACCAATATGATATCACATATCGAAGTCAAAGGTAAGATACCCACACATCTGGTCGCAATCTAACAAAAATTGGTCACTTCTAAATACTGATTAATATCCAATATAAATAACATAAATCCCAGTTCAACCCAAACTCAAAATAAGTCCATATACTGATCCAAGCATCAAGAAATCCAATCTTTTAGTAAAGTAACATCATAACAAGTCCATCGTCAATACCCGAATGAATCGTCACCTAAATTATTACCAAATGAAAGAATAACAAGTCTGAGAAGTACTCTACATGAAATATATTATCTGTCATCAAATATGAACTGGGCCAACTAACCAGTGGATCAAAACGGGTCACTGTCTAAGGTACATCAAAACTAGGCCTGAGCCAACGATGACAAACTACCAACACATGAAATGACGCTGATACAAGCTCATATCAACTAGGTAATTAAAGTGAACAATCATTGGTGTCTCATGAAGTGGTACAAGTAATCAAAAGGTAAAATATGATAGAAAGTCACTGAAATGATAAGAGCAACATGTAAATGCATACCGACAACGGTAAATAAGGAAATACATAAGAACAAACACTCACATGAAATGACGCGGTTTCAGAATTGAATCGCCGTCTGGTCTTCACTGCATGAACCGGTACTGATCTATGGATCATCTCATGGATCGATCTTTGAATCGCCATTGTATTGGGTCCATAACGGGCAAAAATCCGAATCGGGTCCGGGTCTCCTGTAGCTGGGTTTGGATCTCAACGAACGGGTCCGAAACACTGTAGCACGCAACCAAATACATGAACTCACATAAACATATTCTCTTACACGTATACACTCCACAACATACACGCATAAACATACGTGTACACCCACATATATATGTATACAAGTATACACACATATATATACATATATACATGCATGCATACACGTATATACACTTATATACATACATACATCTATACATACTTATATATACATATGTACATACACTTACAAGAATTAAAATACATAGACATGCACATTCATGCATAATTCCATGCAAACCTTAACTCACGCACCCACAACACAAATAAACACTTCCCAATTATTACAAGTCTACCCTTACGCATATAAATATAAAACTAACCTTGGGGCGATTTGCGGCGCGCCGACGGAGGCTCTGGCGGAGGCGTCGGGGGCCACGGAGGACGTCGTTGGATAGAGAATATCACTATGAAGGGCGTGGGTACGTTCGCGCTCGCTGACGGTGATCAACGGCGTCCCACGGAGAGACGGAAGATAGCATCTCACACATGATTCACTCACCAAATACTCACGTACTGCACATAAATACATGAACTCACACAATTAACACACATTATTTCATTAGCATTACATTCATTAATATAATATACAAGTACCTTTAATAAAACCCACTTATGCATGCAAAAATAATAAAGGGAGAGAGGGGGGAGATAACTCACGGCAGCATGGGGGAAGGGGGTGCATGGCTTGTCCAAGGGGAGGTTGGTGGCGCATTAATGAAGCTTGATGATGCCGAAGGAGATCAGACACGGGAGAGGGAGAGATGGGAATGGCTGCTGCTGCTGCGGGTTTGGCGCAGGGAGTGCAAGGATGTGAGGGGCTGCCGAGATCTAGGAGTGTGTAGGCGCTGATCTGGGGACTGCCGTGACCGTGGCCAAGGGAGTGGTGATGCTCCGGCCAAAGGGAGATGGGCCATGGCGGAGGGTGTGCTTGGCTGTGGAGAAGGAGATGTGGATGGAGGTGGGAGTCCATGGGGGCTCGGCCTGAGGAGTAGCTTGCCAATCCTTAGGTGCGTGCCGGCGTGTGGGTGAGTGGAGGAGTCGGCATGGTTAGGTGCTTGCGCTGGAGTGCTGGGAGGCCATCAAAGAAGGCATGGCTCCGGGCTAGGTGGTGCGGTGGCTGAACTTGGTGGCGCACAAGATGGGTGTCGGGGCTGCTCCGGTGCCGGCTGTGGATGGGTAGCTCGATGGAGAGGGGCACACGGAGGTGGGGAGTTGCGGCTGTGAAGTTAAAGAGGAAGGGGAGGAGATTAGGGATTAATTAGGGTTAGGTTAGGATTTGATGATAGATTATATATAAGGGACATTGGGTTTGTGGGTCTAATGGGTATTGGGTAGTGGAAAAGCCTATTGGATATGGGTATGGGTCATGAACTATAGGGTAATGGGTTATAGGGTATAGAGTATTCGAGATTGGGTATGGATTAGATAATGGGTAGGATCATAGATAAAGGATACGGGTTAATGGGTATAGAATCAAGGGAAAGAAAAAGTACTACAAATAATAATAAATACAAACCATAATAATATTAATGATTAATAATAACACTAAAAATAAATAACCATAACATTAATAATAATACTAATATCATTATATAACCATACTAATAATAATAATAATAAACTCTATTAACAACAAGTAATATTAACAGTAATAACAATAATAATTGTAGTAACTAACAAGAAAAATAAGAATCATAATTAGTAATATTAATATTAATTAGTAACACTAATAATAATTAATAAACACTAACAATATTAATAAAAATAATACTAATAGTAATAAGTAATAAAAAATATTGATAAGAAATATTGGTAATTATATATAAGGCCAAATCACTATTTACCATCTTAAAAATAATTTTTATATTTAATAATATTAATAACTAAAAATTTAAGTTAACAAATAATAAATAACGAGTAAAACAAAATAAATACTTAGAAAAATAAAATATAGTATTACTAATTAGGGATATTACATTCTACCCACCTTAAAAAAAATTTCGTCCCCGAAATTTCAATAGGGCAGGGAATAGAAAAAAGAATTCAAAATTAAAGGAGAAGACAAACAAAACAAGCTTCACGTCGCTTCTCTGCACATCATAAATCCATCACGCTTCCGCTGCGCTGCTCTGATGTATGCTACTAGTTTCAACATGGAGTAACCAATATCAAGAGACAAAGTCAATGAGTAGAATCGAGAAGGAGGATGATAAGCAAGATGAAAATTCAAATCACTCTAAAAGAAGAGTAAAAATCAAGGATATCAAAAGATCAAAGATAAGGATTTTCCAAGGAAGGACGGCCAATTCCAAATGGACTGAATATCATAATGGATAGTATATATATTGCAGTGCAATTACAGCTTGTTTTAAGTTACCGGTAAGAACTAGGTCTTTCTTGCGAAAACAAAAGTCAAAATTCAACATCGCAAGTCAAAAACCAATTCTCTGATACCAAGAAAATCCTGTCACGCCCCGCTTCTCAAAATGCACTGGAGCGAAGACGTGACGCGAGTCAGCGACGCATATACGCAAGCAAAATACCTCACGTATACGCGTTATGCCTTAAGTAACCCGAAATAAGCTATAAATCGAAGCTATAATGAATCATGATTACTGCAATATCACATATAGGCATCCACGCATGATATCATATGAATCAAGAACTGGAATAACAAATGAATCTGATATATGAGAATAAGGAAATAACAAAAAGAAAAGAGAGATAAGCATACCAGAATCAGATAGGGAGAAGCTCCAGCTCCTTGCAATATGTATGGTCTCATCCAACACCTGAACAATAGAAACAAAGCGTCCAATATCTGAACGTACGAATTCAGGGTCGTCAGAAAGCGACCTGGTGAGTGTGTGTGTAAAGAGGAGTGCTCGTGCATATAAACAATGTGCACAGAATAATAATAAGATAAACTACAGACAGAAGATAACTAAATAACATGATAAATAGCTGAACTGAAGGATAACTGAATAATAACATGTATGAAAGAAAAAGGCAACTATTACAACTATAAACAAATAACTGATGTCAAAATGTGTAACCTAGCATTTGTCACTAGTCTGGTTGGTTATTATTAACCTAACTAATGTAGTACTTAGCTGTGTCCCATACCACAGCCGTTTTCCCACATATCAAACAAAGTTAACATTGTTGTAACTGCCTGCCAATGTGGTGCATGTGCTTTGGAAGGGTACCGTGCATGCTCGGTATCACGGTCTAACACTCCCAGTGCTGAACCAGGATAAGCCGCAAGGCTCTAATAACTGAGACCATAGCCCCACACGAAAAGACAACTAGTTTGGCGCCGTAATCCGGGCATAGCCCTGACAACTGACAACTGAATAACTAGATATCCAGTACTACCTTGGTTCCCCATGGTTGGAACCCACAACTCGGTACCATAATATGTCCTTCCAAAATACACGATATGCATCATCAGGCAAGTACCCCTGTTCCCTAGGTTATGGTGTCTTTTATTAATAAGCAATCAATGTGATTTAATATGTAATAGTAATTGATATCTCCATCAACTACCGATGTCAATACTAGCTGATAATCTGAAAACTGACAACTGAGTAGCTGACAACTAATATCTGATATCTGAAATAAGATACCGGAGATATAGCCACTAATAGAAAGGTGTCACTAACAACTGGTAACTGATACAGATACCTGACAACTACTATAAACTCTGAAATACATCATATGATCACTAACAAATATCTCACCAATAACTGATAAAATGATGACTGCTATCTGATAACTCTGAAGTACAAGATCACTGATACCCACATGTCACTATCACAATAACTCAATCTCTATTAGCTGAAGTAATCAGTAACTAATCATGAAGACATGGTATACCCTCGAGATCAACAAGTCAATACATACCGAAATCATATCTAAAGAGAAAATATCCTCAAACAACTGTAATCTAGAATAATTCACTTCTAAGTCAATACCAACAACTCATCTATGCTCAATTGATATAATCAGTTGATACATTCAGGAACCCTTGCTTCTAATAATCCAAAACCAATATGATATCACATATCGAAGTCAAAGGTAAGATACCCACACATCTGGTCGCAATCTAACAAAAATCGGTCACTTCTAAGTACTGATCAATATCCAATATAAATAACATAAATCTCTGTTCAACCCAAACTCTAACAAAGTCCATATACTGATCCAAGCATCAAGAAATCTAATATTTTATTAAAGTAACATCATAACAAGTCTATCGTCAATACCCGAATAAATCATTACCTAAGTTATTACCAAATGAAAGCATAACAAGTCTGAGAAGTACTCTACATGAAATATGTCATCTGTCATCAAATATGAACTGGGCCAACTAACCAGTGAATCAAAACAGGTCACTGTCTAAGGTACATCAAAACTAGGTCTAAGCCAATGGCGACAAACTACCAACACATGAAATGACGCTGATACAAGCTCATATCAACTAGGTAATTAAAGTTGTTCATTGGTGTCTCATGAAGTGGTACAAGAAATCAAACTGGTAAAATATAACAGAAAGTCACATGGAATTATAAGAGCAACATGTAAATGCATACCGACAACGGTAAATAAGGAAATACATAAGAACAAATACTCACATGAAATGACGCGATTTTAGAACCGGATCGCCGTCTGGTCTTTCTGCACAAATCGGTACTGATCTACGGATCATCCCATTGATCGGTCTTTGAATCGCAATTGTATCAGGTCCATAACGGGCACAAATTCGAATCGGGTCGGGTCTCCTGTAGCTGGGTTCGGATTTTACCGAACGGGTTCGAAACACTGTAGCACGCAACCAAACACATGAACTCACACAAACATACTCTCGTACAGGTATACACTCCACAACATACACGCATAGATATACGTGTATGATCGTACATATATTTTGTATTCTTTTCATTACACTCCTACATTTATCGTGTAATAAATCTGCTAATTTCCTTGTCTTAAATATCTATTTTGCAGAAGATAATAATGAAGAGAAAGAGGATTAAACCAAATAAATACCAGTTAAAATTGAATTTAACTGGATCTATTTGGTTAGCTGAGGATGATCCCAGATCTAGTTAGAACAAATCAAGGATTGGGGCAAATGTTCAGCTGAAGATCAGAGCAAATCAGAAAGATAACATCAAATGGAAACCGATAAAATTTAGATTTCTATAAATCCATTTTGGTTAGCTAAAGATCAACCGAGGATAATATCAAATACAGAGAGATAAATGGATAGAGAGAACATCAACGGATGAGATGAAGCAAGTTTGACTCAGATTCTGACTGGATATATTTTAGTATTTGAATCATAACTTTCACTACCGAATCTCAAATCTGATTATTTAAGATGATCCAAAAAGAAGACTTATAGGGCTACAACTCTTATGTTGATCACTATTTCTAATTCTATCATCTAAAAAGTCATATTCAGCAATCAACACGCCAATAAACTGCAGATCAGAACTGAATATTCACATCAAATCAAGTTTAGAGATAAGGGGAGGATTCAAATTCAGAAATAGCCAGCTTTTCCTATCTTCATACTCCTCTAACCTTTGCATTTCTTCTATAAATACCTGCAATCTCAAAGGCAAAAGGGGAGGACTAAGCAGAGAGTAGAACTTAGGCTAATTTGTAGTTTGTAACTTAGGTTTTTATTTACTTTCATGTAATTTTTGTTTTATTTATATAACTGAGAGGAGAGGATACTTTCATGGAGGAATGAGAGTAAGCTTGTACAGAAGGTGACACCAATGTAAGTGATCTTTTCTTCCATTGTTATTTGAATCGAATCGAGATTTCATTTTTTTTCAATTCTTGTTTTTGTTCGCTTTCCTCTTTTGTGTTTGTGGATCCAAATGAAACCGATAGCCTCAAAGTTGCCTTCTCCTTGCAAGTGCCGTTGATGGATTATGATGATGGACATCCATTTTTATGGTAGTATAGCTTGCCCCTTCATTTTATAGTGTAAATCGGGAATGGGGAAGATCTCATCTGCCATGCTTCGCTTGCCTTCAAGTAAAGATACATCGTCCATACGGGAAAAGGTAAGCAGGCGCCGAAGAGGTAAGTATGTTTTTTAGGTTTTAGTTTTTCTTTCTTTTCTTTTAATTTTAGTGTAAATTACCAACACCACAATCTTCCAAATCTCTTTCATTCTTTTTAAATTTTATTTGTACATATCACTTCTATTTTCTTCGCCTTCTCTATCTGTCACTTTTTTCCTAACTTCATTGTAATTTATTTTTCTTTTCTTTTTAAGAACTAAAAGAAGATCTTTAACCATTCTTTGTAACCTAAAAGAGAACTTACTAAAAAAAAGGCTTCCATCCCTAGTCCCTTCTTGTGGATCACGACCCGCATAGCCACTTGCTATTGCGGTAGAATTGAGTACTTGCATTCTATTCTTAAAGTTCTGAAATTTTATATTTTTGTACAGGTTCTAACTCAATCAGTGTACACCCACATATATATGTATACAAGTATACACACACATATATATACAAATATACATGCATGTATACATGTATATACACTTATATACATACATATATCTATACATACTTATATATACATATGTACATACACTTACTTGAATTAAAATACATAGACATGCACATCCATGCATAATTGCATGCAAACCTTAACTCACGCACCCACAATACAAATAAATACTTCCCAATTATTACAAGTCTCCTTACACATATAAATATAGAACTAACCTCAGGGCGATTTGCAGCGCGCCGACGGAGGCTCTGGCGGAGGCGTCGGGGGCCATAGAGGATGTCGTTGGATAGAGAATATTACCATGAAGGGCGTGGGTACGTTCGCGCTCGCCGACAGTGATCAACGGTGTCCCACGGAGAGACGGAAGATGGCATCTCACACATGATTCACTCACCAAATACTCACGCACTGCACATAGATACATGACTCACACAATTAAACACACATTATTTCATTAACATTACATTCATTAATATAATATACAAGTACGTTTAATAAAACCCACTTACGCATACAAAAATAATAAAGGGAGATAGAGGGGAGATAACTCACGGTAGCATGGGGGAAGGGGGGTGCATGGCTGGTCCAAGCGGAGGTTGGTGGCGCATCAAAGAAGCTTGATGGTGCCGAAGGAGATTGGACACGGGAGAGGGAGAGATGGGAACGGCTGCTGCGGGTTTGGCGCAGGGAATGCAAGGATGTGAGGGGCTGTCGAGGTCTAGGAGTGTGTAGGCGCTGATCCGGGGACTGCCGTGACCGTGGGCAAGGGAGTGGTGATGCTCCGGCCAAAGGGGGATGGGCCTTGGCAGAGGGTGTGCTTGGCTGTGGAGAAGGAGATGTGGATGGAGGTGGGAGTCCATGGGGGTTCGGCCTGAGGAGTAGCTTGCCGATCCTTAGGCTGCCGGCGTGGTGGGTGAGTGGAGGAGTCGGCATGGTCAGGTGCTTGCGCTAGAGTGCTGGGAGGCCATCAAAGAGGGCATGGCTCCGGACTGCATGGTGCGGCGGCTGAACTTAGTGGCGCACAAGATGGGTGTCGGGGCTGCTCCGGTGCCGGCTGTGGATGGGTAGCTCGATGGAGAGGGGCACACGAAGGTGGGGAGTTGCGACTGTGAAGTTGAAGAGGAAGGGGAGGAGATTAGGGATTAATTAGGGTTAGGTTAGGATTTGATGATAGATTATATATAAGGGACATTGGGTTTGTGGGTCTAATGGGTATTGGGTAGTGGAAAAAGCCTATTGGATATGGGTATGGGTCATGAGCTATAGGGTAATGGGTTATAGGGTATAGAGTATTCGAGATTGGGTATGGATTAGATAATGGGTAGGATCATAGATAAAGGATACGGGTTAATGGGTATAGAATCAAGGGAAAGAAAAAGTACTACAAATAATAATAAATACAAATCATAATAATATTAATGATTAATAATAACACTAAAAATAATTAACCATAACATTAATAATAATACTAATATCATTATATAACCATACTAATAATAATAAATAATAATAATAAACTCTATTAACAACAAGTAATATTAACAATAATAACAATAATAATTGTAGTAACTAATAATAAAAATAAGAATCATAATTAGTAATATTAATATTAATTAGTAACACTAATAATAATTAATAAACACTAACAATATTGATAATAATAATACTAATAGTAATAAGTAATTAAAAATATTGATAAGAAATATTGGTAATTATATATAAGGCCAAATCACTATTTACCATCTTAAAAATAATTTTTATATTTAATAATATTAATAACTAAAAATTTAAGTTAACAAATAATAAATAACGAGTAAAACAAAATAAATACTTAGAAAAATAAAAATACAGTATTACTAACTAGGGATATTACATACCGTACAACCAAACAACAAATTAATAGGATCTTAATTTGCAATTGGAATACATGAGTTTCGGTTATACAATCTGACTACAATATACAAAGTTATCCATTCCTTCTTGATATTCCTTCCCTTGATTCCTAAAGTCCATCTATCTTTTACTTTCACTCCTCTTTCCAGACATCTTTTACCAACATAGATATGGATAGGAGGACAGGACGTAACAACTCTGGGCAATCACAAGATGGACCCGTAGGGGGAAATGCAGATATTCTAAGAGTTATCTAAAATATGGTGGAGAATCAACAACAGCAGACAGAACTCCTTCGGTAAGGATTGATGACAGCTCCTCAGGAACAGAGGCCAGGCAACGTGTCAGACTTCGGGCAGTTGCAACCGGCAATATTTACAGGGGGAGAGAGACCGCTAGATGCCAAGCAATGGTTAATCAACACCACCGATCTCTTGAAAGCAGCATAGGTTCCAGAGGAAGATCAGGTGGAGGTCGCCAAGATCCAACTAGAGGATGTGGTTAAAAACTAGTGGCTAGCTGAAGAGGCGAGACTGGATAACCTATCACTTGGGACCAGTTCTCTAAGAGCTTTTATGATAGATTCTTCCCTACCACAGCTCAGAAGGAGATGGAGAAGCAGTTCATCCGACTTCAACAATGGAATCGATCTGTTGATGAATATGCTGCTGAGTTCTTAAGGCTGAGTCGTTTTGCTCCGTATATGGTAACCGACAAAGAGAAACGGGCAAGCAGATTTCAGCAAGGCTTACAAATAGATATTCAAGTCCTTTGATTCCCCAAAAACTGAAGACATATTCCTAGGTCCTCACTATAGCTCGGGAGGTGGAGCGAGGGCTGGAGAAAAAGAACCTTGATCAGATAAGGAAACAGGCCATGAAGAGGCCATTTCAGCAAGTCGGCAGAGGAGGTCAGTCAGAGCTGCAAAATCCCCAATGGTTAGAAGACCATTTCGATCAGCCCCTCTTCAGATAACACAACCACTTCCTATATATGATTATTGCCAGAGGACAGGCCACACGCATCAGGAGTGTCGTAGTGTTTAGACGGAAAAGGTGTACTTATTATGTGTATAAAGATGTATTTGATGTACCCTTTCTTGTCTCCGCTATAGTATAGGACTATACCGAGTCGAATCACAAGGAGAGCTCGCGATGGAAGCTTTACGTGTGGTAGTGAAGTGAACAAACGATGATTCTTCTCTTGCTTATAAACTTAGTGAATCAAATGCAAAAGAAACTAAAAGGATATCTATGTTCATGGTGGAAAATCGTTGGAAAAGAAATCAAGAAGTGGATTGGTATTCACAAGAAAAGGAAAGGAAACTTGTAAAAGAAGCAATCCATGACTAGCTTACCTTGCTAGCTTGCCAAGACTTACTAGACTTCTTGATAGCGAATGCTTGCCTAATGTTGTCACTCCATTGGCGTAGGATTTGTCTCGCGTGTTGACCTAATTACTTTCTCACTTTGAAGACGGTGGTTTAACCATCGGAGAAGAGAAGATCATACACTTGCAAGATGAAATTAAGCAAACACACATGAGTTAGTGAAGTGGCAAGACTAGTGGTTAGCTAGTACATGGAAGGAAAATTAGCTAGAAGCCATTAAAGAAGTAAAACAAAGCATGGAAGTAAATTGCAAGTAATTAAAGCAAGAAGTAAAATAAAGCAAGTAAGAATGCAAGAAAACTAGAACCAAGCTTCAAGTAGAGGAAGGAGGATGGATCAATCCTTGTTGCTTCAAGTGTCACCCTTGATTACACAAGCTCTCTCCCTCACAATCACTCTCTTTTACATTGAATTCTAGGGAAGAGAAGATCATAGAGAACTAAAAAATCCTAAAGAAAAACTAACAAAATACAAAGCTTTACACTAATCTCTCTCTCTTCTCTGATCAGTTTTTGCTCGCAGGTCAGAGGTCAGATATTTATAGCCCACAGGTGAAGCTTCGAGATCAGTTCAGTTGGCGCAAAATCCGAGACAAAATCTCCCTGTAACTGCCGCGCCCACTTGCGTTCCCGCGGCCTAACTGAAGCCGTTCAGCAACAGCTTTCTGTTGCTGGCTGTTACGAGTTTGTTTGGCCACGTGGACCTTCTGGAATCTTCGTTTGTTGCGCGGATCTCTCTGGATCTGGATTTGAATTTGGCTTTATCCTTTAAGCTTGGATTAATCACTTAATTAGTGTTAATTAAGTGATTATTTGGATATCTCTCCATTAGAGTGTGTACCTGCAAATATGTAGAGAAGAGGATTAAAAATCATATATTTATTTGTAATATGCATGGGAATTATGATGTAAAATATGCACTTTTGTGTATTAATCACACCCCCACACTTATTCTTTTGCTCGTCCCGAGCAAAACAAAGAAAAAGAAAAGAAAAACTATACTACCTATTTATTATACCACTTTCGCAGGTGACACGATTGCACTGAGCATGTGCAACAAGCCTTTAAACCTCTAGGTTACCCTAGAGGAGGAGTGTTGTCTCCTGAGGGTTTTCAGCGGATTACACCACAAAATCCATAAAGAAAGAAGACAAATGTTAGTATTTTGAAAACGCATTTTGAATAAGAGACTAGTTTACGAACTATTTTTGCAAAAATATAAGTGATCCTAGGTCATAAGTCCACCTATAATCATTCTTTCTTAAACTAAGTCTCCATGCAAGATCTTGTCTTCAATTAAGGTAAGAATTCAAAATTGGATTGAATATCTTATCTTACATAAAACCTAGATAGTATGCACACCGTGTAAGTGAAGATTTCTGGGATTTCAACTCCAACCATCAAGCCATTTATTTATTTATTTTTTTTTCTTTTTATTTTTTTTCTTCCCTTAGTTTAGGCTTTCTAGTCTACCCTTGTAGCGAGCCTTTAACCGATGACTCCCAAACCAGACGGTCTTAGGGCACCAGATGAGAAAACATCCCTCGGGTTTAAGGTCTCGAGTAGAAAAGGCCACGAAACTAAAGGGGATTATTTATTTCCTTTACCACTGTTAGGCGTAAATAATCATGCTTCTTGAGGCACAATTATCTAGCTTAATAAGTGATGTTTTATTTATATATATATATTTTTTTTCTTTTTCTTCTTTTTTTTTTATTATGGCATTTTGGTCTTTGTTTCCATCCCAAGAAATGTGTAAGTGTAAAGTGCATACTTATCTAAGGCAACAAATGCAAGATAAAAATATCTCCTCAATTTTACTTACTTAGCCTATAATCTCAAACAAGATCTATTACTTCAACTAGGTTTAAGATGTCATAATTAAAGCTTTCTTAATCTCTAAGATACATCTTAATTTTCTTAAAAATAGATCAAAACTTTGTCTCTTATTTCAAAAAGTTTTTATTTTATTTTTTTATTTTTTTATTTTTTTAAAGAAAAGTAAAATCTAAAAAGAAAGTGGAAAATTAAAAATAAAAGACCTAAAAAGAAAAATAAAAGTCCTAAAAAATAAAATCCTATGAAGAAAAGAAAAAGTCCTATGTTAGTACATACCCCCCCATACCTATCTCATGCATTGTCCTCAATGTATGTAAGATAAAATGATGCATGAAATAGGTAAGGTAAAAAGTCACTCCCTCCTCCTCTTGGGAACCGCAGTGGTACTGGGTCCAGCAGATTGTGTCCTCCTCAAAGTCGCCTCAATACTCTCTAAGCGCGAGGATTGCTCCTCCAACCTGGAAGTTTGCTCCTCCATCTTCTTTCTCAACCTTACTTGCCCCTTAAAAATTTTCTTCATGCCCTTCCATAAGGTAGACATGAAAGCACGTGTCTCTACAGGGGGTTCCTGCCTCCAAAATTCGGGTTCATCCTCCGCATCATAACTCTTCGAAGATGAGGACTCAACCGGCACATTTTCTGGCTGGACAGTAGGTGTCCAGAGTGCGTGTAAACAACTAGTGTATGCACTGGTCGGTCTCTCGGGTGCAACAAACTCTCGGTCAAATGACTCAAAGAATTCGTCCGGTAGAAAGGTCTTACACAGACGTGTTATCAATACAGGATGTGAATATTTGGCACCTCTTGTGCGTGAAGAGTTGACAATAAGTGCGTGGAAGATAACCTTGTTTAAACAAACCGTGCGTTGTCGTGTCATCAAGTCATGTATAATCTGTAGCACAGGCCTGTTAAAAGTCGTGGTATGGTCTAGCCCTACAATATTGCGTAGGATCCAACGTCCTATGCAATGAACATTCCTAAACGTGGTGCTAGCCTTCAGCCCACGATCCTGCTCCGTGCAGCGAGCTCCCATAACAGTCATATAATCAATTAAAGGGAGGGGCTCGCTGTGGTGTGTAATGGTCGGGACGTGAGTGACTTCCTCAAGAAGAGGAAGCGTGACATGAAAATCTCCATTGGGCATATGGACAGTGAATTGGTATGCATGTGAATCTACCGAGGCGTGATCTAGGTGAGTGTAAAACATCTTCACCAATTCAGGACAATAGAATGACTCGGTCTCAGATCTATCATATATCAAATTGTACCAATTCCTAGCCCTTATTCGTTCTAAAAATACATGTCCATAACCATTAGGATCAATTAGAATTTGCCCAAAGTCTTTCTCAGCAAATATTTGTGGTGCCATAACAGAGAATTAAGATCAACAAAAATTCGTGCGGTAAAAAGAAGAGATTTAGAACTCGAACCGCCCCCGGATTACGTGGGGGAAAAATCGATCTCTGTTGTGGGTTTAGAGAATTCTGAAGAAATTTTTGGCACCAGATCCTCAACAAGAACTGAAAATCGACGGAGAAGAACTTTTCTGGGCGCAAGACTCCTCAAAAGTGCCGCGTTTGCGCGGCTGGGGTTGTGGATCCGCGGCAGATTGAAAGGATCTGGGGAAGAGAAAAATTTGGTGGCTGCGGTTTTGAGAGGAAGATGTAGATCTGAGATTGTTTTCTCGGGTGAGGGAGGAAATATGTGGAAGAGGTTCTTTTTATAGGAGGGAAAGAATTTGAGAGTTCCCAATCTATCCCTAGGTCAAAAACAAATTTACCCTAGGGATTTATGAAAAGAATCTTTGACTCCTAGGAATTTGGAAAGACCTCAAACTTAGGAATTCTTGAAAGATGGAATTTTGAGGAATCATAGGAATATGGAAAGAATTTGAATTTGAAAATATGGGAACTCCTTTAAATATGAAAATCCTCCTTTATTTTTGTTTCTCTTTTTTTTTTTTTATTTATTTCCTAAATTCTATGTTAGTAAATCCTATGTTAGTAAAAAAATTAACTTATGGTGGTGGTTCCGGTGGTGGTCGGATTGGTCCACGGAACATGGCCCAATCAACTTGTCATTGGGTTTTCAGAAACCCACCAAAAATCACAGAAATATGACCCATAAAAATGATGCATGCGTGTGTGCTCTTAATTATATACATGACCACCCCATCTAATTTCAAGATTTTCCTAATAATTTCAGAGTCATTTTCATCAAACTCCTTGTCCCAGAATGATAAAACAATTGACTTGGACTCGGAAAGGAACACTGACTCAGGGAAGTGAATGAAGTCAAGATAAGGTTCAGGAGTCGGAATGGATTTAGGAATTGGGTCCAAGTCAAGAAATGTCAACTCAAGTCCACATGAATTGTCCAACAATGGAATGTGACTATCAAAAATTTGTAATTCCAGTTCAGGAAGGATGAGAATCAAAACTGACTCTAGAAGGTTACTCAAATTGGGTAATATAACTGGAGTCAATAATGATTCAGGGATTGGAACTGGATCACAGATGTGCAAATCTAGGTCACATATCTCATTTAGTTCAATTCCACAAAATGGAGAACTTGCCAAAATGTCAACTGGATCTTTAGAAGTGAAAATTTGGGCAAGTTCGACATGATCCTCAAAGATGGTTGATTCAGCTTCATTGTGAATTGTGAAAGGATCCAAGGTTGATTCCGGGAAAGAATTAAAGTGAGGTAAAGATACCGGAGTCATTATGGAATCAGGAAGAAGAATTGAATCACAAAGTTGGGGTTCAAGATCACATTCCTCATGTAATTCAATAAAATGTGGAGAACTTGCCAATTTATCAATGGGATTTTCAGAAGTATGGAATTGGCCAAGTTCTATGTGATCATAAAAGATTGGTGATTCAATTTCACAATGGATAGGAAATGGATCCAATACTGACTCGGAAAATGAAGTGAAATTATGTGAAGACACCAGAGTCATGATTGAATCAGGAAGTAATATGGAATCATCAAGTGGAAGTTCAGGATCAAAATCATGTTCCAGTTCAATTTCAGAAAAAGGAAAACTTGCCAAATTGTCAATTGGATCAGAAGTGTGGACAAGTTCATTTTTAGGAAATGAGAAACTTGCCAAAATGTCAACGGGATTTGAATTTTGGACAAGTTCAAGTTTAGGAAATGAAAAACTTGCCAATGTATCAATTGGATCTGAAGTTTGGACAAGTTCAGGTGAGTGTGCTGAAATTGAATCTGGATTTCCAAGATGACAAGAGTCTTGAGTCATATCAATAGAGTGTGGTATAACTGGATTAGTCAAATGTTGATAGGATAGAGTTTCCTCTTTCCTAAGAAGGTTATCCAATTGTTCTTTCACACTATTGATAGACTTGGCATGTGATTTTTGATATTGTAACATAGACTCTTGCAAGATGTCTATACTCTTTTCTAGAATTGATGTATCTTCAAATGATTGTTCTAGAATGGGAGTATAGGAATCTTGACTTTGGAAAGTTTGTGAATAGTGTGAGTCAAAAATGTGTGGTGATGGAAGAGTGGACTCACACAAGAAATCTTTACTCGTTTCCATGACAAATGGTTGTTCATTAGGAAATGGTGGAACTGAGTAAGACTCTTGAAAATACTGTGGAACTGGAGAGGGAAATGGTTCTGGAAGTGTTTGCTCAGCTCTCTGTAAATTAGCTTCTAAACTCCTTAATAAGTCAGATTTGTCTTCAAATGGAGGCTCAGAAAAAGGAGTGTATGACGTGGACTCGGGAAATGAATATTGTGGACAAGGTGAATATGATGGACAAGGATTTTGAAAATTTGACTCGGGGTAAGTGAATCCCCAATGACTCGATGAAGAGTTGAAATTATTTTGGACATTATAATCATTAGATGGGGTGTATGGGTCGTATTGATTCGGATAAGGCAACCCGGTGTATGTGGTTGGTGCATATTATAAAACACCGGGTTGGAATTATCCGAATATGGAGTGTGTGTGACATATGGATGGAAAGAATTGTAATTGTAAGCCATATCACACAATCACAAACAAAAATCAAACAAACAAACAAACAAAAGAAAGAAAGAAAATTCTAACCTAAGTTAGGGTAGACTTAGACCTAGATGACTCCTAACAAATAGACCGTCCACGGGAGGTTTAGTGCAGACTCTAACCACAAGCTAATCAGCCAGGGAAGGGTAAGGTTGGTGGGAGGTTTTCCGTCAGAGACGTTCCTTAATTAAGTAACCAGCAACCTTCGGGCTTTCGGCCCTCAACCCCTTTCCTAGACACCGATTTTGCAAGAGTTAAATTCCAACACTTTTCCCCCTTAGGATAATCTCCTAAGTGAGTCCGGATGTCCCTAGGGCCAATGTCTACTTGATTTTAAATTAGGGCTTGGGTTAGTGAGTGCTTGGGTAAATGGTTTTCGGCTAAGGAAAGGGTAATGACCTCCCCCACCTTATCTTATTTACGGGTATGCCCTTAAATTTGAATTGTGCAAGTGTACAAGAAAGATAGCTAGGATACACTCAAAGCATGAAAATCAAGCAAGAATTTGTCCTAGTCTAAATGCAATGCAAACACGTACCTTGCCTCCAGCACTCTTCAACAGTAAAAGTAAAGAATTGAAAAGACACGTGCCTAAAATGCAAGTGTCTAAACAATTTTTAGCAATTTCAATCAACTTTTTACTGTTTTTTAATTTAGCAGGTATATGGTAAAAAATACAGGATTTCAAGTATATCAGCAGCTGTATTTTGCAGATCTGAAGCCCCTGCAGAAATTTTGTAAGTAGTTAACTCCTTATTGCCGCGTTCCCACGGCAAATTGCCGTGGATCCGCGGCAATTTGGAGGGATCCTGGGCTCTGCTTTCTTGAGCAGAGGCCCAGGTCCACTTATATGTGACTGCAATGAAGATTTTCCTGTTTCTTTACCTGTAACCTGCAAACAGAGAAGAAGAATCGTTTAGTACTTCACTTTAAACCAAAAATAACGTCGCTCTCCCCGGCAACGGCGCCATTTTGTTTAGACGGAAAAGGTGTACTTATTATGTGTATAAAGATGTATTTGATGTACCCTTTCTTGTCTCCGCTATAGTATAGGACTATACCGAGTCGAATCTCAGGGAGAGCTCGCGATGGAAGCTTTACGTGTGGTAGTGAAGTGAACAAACGATGATTCTTCTCTTGCTTATAAACTTAGTGAATCAAATGCAAAAGAAACTAAAAGGATGTCTATGTTCATGGTGGAAAATCGTTGGAAAAGAAATCAAGAAGTGGATTGGTATTCACAAGAAAAGGAAAGGAAACTTGTAAAAGAAGCAATCCATGACTAGCTTACCTTGCTAGCTTGCCAAGACTTACTAGACTTCTTGATAGCGAATGCTTGCCTAATGTTGTCACTCCATTGGCGTAGGATTTGTCTCGCGTGTTGACCTAATTACTTTCTCACTTTGAAGACGGTGGTTTAACCATCGGAGAAGAGAAGATCATACACTTGCAAGATGAAATTAAGCAAACACACATGAGTTAGTGAAGTGGCAAGACTAGTGGTTAGCTAGTACATGGAAGGAAAATTAGCTAGAAGCCATTAAAGAAGTAAAACAAAGCATGGAAGTAAATTGCAAGTAATTAAAGCAAGAAGTAAAATAAAGCAAGTAAGAATGCAAGAAAACTAGAACCAAGCTTCAAGTAGAGGAAGGAGGATGGATCAATCCTTGTTGCTTCAAGTGTCACCCTTGATTACACAAGCTCTCTCCCTCACAATCACTCTCTTTTACATTGAATTCTAGGGAAGAGAAGATCATAGAGAGCTAAAAAATCCTAAAGAAAAACTAACAAAATACAAAGCTTTACACTAATCTCTCTCTCTTCTCTGATCAGTTTTTGCTCGCAGGTCAGAGGTCAGATATTTATAGCCCACAGGTGAAGCTTCGAGATCAGTTCAGTTGGCACAAAATCCGAGACAAAATCTCCCTGTAACTGCCGCGCCCACTTGCGTTCCCGCGGCCTAACTGAAGCCGTTCAGCAACAGCTTTCTGTTGCTGGCTGTTACGAGTTTGTTTGGCCACGTGGACCTTCTGGAATCTTCGTTTGTTGCGCGGATCTCTCTGGATCTGGATTTGAATTTGGCTTTATCCTTTAAGCTTGGATTAATCACTTAATTAGTGTTAATTAAGTGATTATTTTGATATCTCTCCATTAGAGTGTGTACCTGCAAATATGTAGAGAAGAGGATTAAAAATCATATATTTATTTGTAATATGCATGGGAATTATGATGTAAAATATGCACTTTCTTGTATTAATCACGTAGGGCAAATGGATTATATGTGGCGTGTGGATCTGGTGATCACACAATAGATGGCTGTCCCGATAAGAGAACTGGGATGATGAACCGAACCCTACCGGGACCTCTAGTAGCCACTGGACAGAGGAACCCAGGACCAGTGGTTAAGAGGACCCCTCTTCCTCCACCACAACGAGTTTTTCGCCCAGCTCCAAGGGGAAGCAGAACAACAACAGGTCGTGGAAGGGGACGATCCTACAACTTGACAGCGGAAGAGGCCCAAACTTCTGGAGAGGTGGTAACAGGTAAGATCATGGTGCACTCTAAACCTGTTTTAGCCCTCTTTGATTCTGGTGCATCTCATTGTTACATATCAGATAGTTTCACTGCTTTACACTCCATACCTGTTGAATATTTAGACCACCAGTGGGAGATTAGTACCGGTAATGGGGTAGTCATCTCCAATAGAATTTGTATAGATTGTCCAGTGGAACTGTGTAACAGGACATTAACAGTAGATATGCTCGTACTAGATACTAAAGGGTATGACGTAATCTTAGGCATGACTTGGCTCAGCAAATACCATGCGGTTATTGATTGTCAAAACAGGAAAGTTATTTTTAGAATACCGCTTCAGCCTGAGTTCCAATTTAAAGGAGGACATAAGCCTGCCAAGAGAAAAACACAGATGACTACTGCTGAAATCTAGAAAAAGGGAGTACCGATTTGGAATGAGTTTCCAGAAGTATTTAAAGAGATCTCAGGGCTTCCACCTGACAGAGTAATTGAGTCTCCATTGATATCATTCCGGCACAATCCCAATATCTAAAGCCCCATACAGAATGGCGCCACTGAGTTAGAAGTTCTAAAGAGGCAGTTACAGGAATATTCTGACAAGGGATTGATTAAACCGAGTACTTCACCATGGGGAGCTCCAGTACTATGGCCAACAAGAAAGATGGTGGTAAGCGGTTGTGTCTAGATTACAGAGAATTAAACAAAGTTAACATCAATAATAAGTATCCCTTACCAAGAATTGATGATCTTTTTGATCAACTTCATGGTCCCGAGTATTTTCGAAATTGGATTTACAATCGGGTTATCATCAACTAAAAGTGAAGAAAGAAGATATTCTGAAGACAGCATTCTAAACTAGCTATGGTCATTACGAATTTCTAGTCATGCCCTTCAAAGTGACCAATGCCCCAACAGTCTTTATGGATTTGATGAACCGAGTTTTCTCGCCATATTTGGACCGGTTTGTCGTGGTGTTCATCGACGATATCTTGATATATTCTAAGAACGACAGAAAGCATACAGAACACTTGAGGAAAGTACTACAGACTCTCTGACAGGAACAACTTTATGCTAAGAAGAGCAAGTGTGAGTTCTGGTTAGACCGTATAACTTTCTTAGGTCATATAGTTTCAAAAGCAGGAATTTCAGTTGACCCTAGTAAGATCCAGGTAGTAAAAGATTGGCCAATCCCAAGAACAGTAACAGAAATTAAAAGCTTTATTGTATTAGCCGGATATTACAGGAGATTTGTCCAAGACTTCTCCAAAATCCCAGCCCCATTAACAAAGCTTACTAGAAAAGGAGAAAGGTATCGATGGTCAGAGGAATGTACTACAGCATTCGAACAATTAAAGAAAAGACTGATTTCAGCTCCAATCTTGAAGACTCCCTCAGGAACAGGAGGGATGGTTATATATAGTGATGCATCCAGAAAATGCCTAGGATGTGTATTAATGCAGCATGGTCATGTCATAGCTTATGCATCTAGGCAATTGAAACCACATGAGAGAAATTACCCAACCCATGCTTAGAACTGGCAGCGATAATATTTGTGTTAAAGATCTAGAGACACTACCTTCTAGGGGACAAAGTATTAATCTATACTGATCATAAGAGTCTTAAGTATATCTTTACACAGAAAGAATTAAACATGAGGCAAAGGTGGTGGCTTGAATTGATGGCCGACTATGACATAGACTTACAGTACCATCCTGGTAAGGACAATACAGTTCCAGATGCATTAAGCAGAAGACCAGAGAACAAAGTACTGTTACAACTTACTCAACAGAAGGAATTGCTTCGGGAAATCATAAAGTTGGACTTAATGTTAATACAAGGAAGTGATGAGTCAGGTCAGTTAATAACCTTCCAGATTCAACCAACCCTGATAAATGAAATAAAGGAAGCTCAAAAGGAAAACCCCAGATTATAGAAATTCAGAGCTCAACTAGAAGCTGGATTAAGGACGGATATCCGTATTCATTTGGATGGTGCACTTTATTTTGGTAACAGAATCTGTGTACCACAAGGGAAAGTTTGGCAGAAACTTTTGGCAGAGGCACACAGTTCTGCTTATTCTATACACCCAGGGAAAAATAAAATGTAACAAGACTTGAAGCAGAAGTTTTGGTGGAATGTTATGAAGAGGGAGATAGCCTAGTATGTGGCAAAGTGCTTGGTTTGTCAGCAAATAAAGGTAGAACATCAGAGAACAGCCGGACTTCTACAACGTTACCGATACCTGAATGGAAGTGGGAATATATCACCATAGATTTTGTTACCGCTCTACCCCGTAGTCCTAAGGGTAACAATGCAGTATGGGTAATCATTGATCGCCTCACAAAAGTAGCTCACTTTCTACCCTTCAGAGTAGGTCAGTCAACAGAAGTTCTTACAGATAAATATATAAAAGAAATAGTTCGTCTGCATGAAGTTTCAGTTAGCATCGTGTCAGATAGAGACACGAGATTCCGATCACATTTCTGTGAAAGTCTCCAAGAAAATTTAGGATCTCGTCTGAAATTCAGTACCTCATATCATCCCCAGACTGACAGACAATCTGAACGAACTTTTCAAATTCTTGAAGACATGTTACGAGCCTGCATGAAAGAATTTAAAGGGTCATGGGAAAACTATCTTCGTTTGGTAGAATTCTCTATATTAACAGCTATCAGGCCAGTATCAAGATGGCTCCATTTGAAGCATTATATGGTAGAAAATGCAGGTCGCCAATATGTTGGGATGAAGTCAGCGAAAGAAGACTTATAGGACCAGATATTCTAGTTTAGACAACAGATAAAGTTAGAATTATCAGAGATCATCTCCGGGTAACACAGAACTGACAGAAGAGTTGGGCTTAAAATAATAGAAGACCGTTGGAATTCAGAACAGGTGATCATGTATTTTTAAAGATATCACCAACCAAAGGGTAATCCGATTCGGTACTCGCGAAAAACTTAGTCCAAGATATATCGGTCCATTTGAAATTTTAGATCGTGTGGGAGATGTGGCTTACTGATTGACATTACCACCATTATTAGAAGGAGTACATAATGTATTTCATATATCACAACTGAGAAAGTATGTCAAGAATGAGTGTCACTTTCTAGATCACTCAGAATTAGTACTACAACTAGATTTATCCTACAAAGAACAGCCGATGGCCATTCTAGACAGAAGTGTTAAAACACTAAAAAATCGACAATACCATTAGTACTGGTTTCTTAGAATAGACATGCCCCAAGAGAAGCTACGTGGGAACGAGAGGATATTATTCGTGAGCGTTACCCCCAACTCTTTACATCTTAGTTGGTAAAATTCCTTTTCCCTATTCTTTTCTACATCCGCATGCCCATTATCAAAATTTCAAGGACGAAATTTTTGATAAGGTGGATGGATTGTAATACCCCATCTTCAGAATACGTACTCTGATATGTGTCCTGATCTTTTTAACGTATTTTCTTATTTTCTATTATTTAACATTTTTACTCATAAGCATACGTCATGATTTGACCTCTCTGGTAATTAGAATTGACCGATTTTAGTTTCAAATATTATTGTTCAATATTCTAGATTTTTCATGATTTTTTGAAATTTTTCTGAATTAAGTTGTAAATCTTCAAAACTGGTGTCGACCAATACCCCTGACCGATTCTCAAATTTTAATTTATAAATAGAGTTGAATTTCTAAAAATGGCTTTCCCATAACTTCTTAAAATCACATCTTCTATCTAAATACTTTTTCTGAGAATTTTCTGAATTTATCAAAATTCAGCCGATACTAGGGGTGGCAATTGGGTCGGGTCGGGTCAACCCGACCCAATTACTACTCGACCCGTATAATAATCGCGTCGGGTCGACCTGACCCGATTATTATACGGGTCAAAAATTCAGACCCAGACCCGACCCAGACTTAATCGGGTCGACCCGACCCGACCCATTTGACCCGATTATTAAGCCTTAAATATAATTTCTTTATACTATATTACTAAATGTTTGGTGATATAGTTGGTCATCACACTAAACTCATACATTAGAGGTCACAGGTTCAAAATTGGGCTCACGCATATTTTTTGACAATTTAATTTAGGTGAAGGGGGGAGGCGGTGGCGACGGTGGAGGAGATCGGAGGAGAGGAGGACGAGGATAGAGAAAATTGGGTCTGGCGGGTCAAGCGGGTTCGGGTCGACCCGACCCATTTAATAATCGGGTCAGATGGGTAGACCCGATTACGACCCAAACCCAATTAGCCCAAACCCAAACCCGCTAACTCCGGGTCGGGTCGGGTCGGGTTTGGTGGGTCGCGACCCATCTGCCACCCCTAGCCGATACGGTGTAGACCAGTGTCAACGGTAGGTTTCATGCTTTTTATATTGAAAATGGGATTGAATTTTTGAAATCTGATTTCAACAGACATCTTAAAATAATATTTCTTATTTTTGAAAATTTTTGAAAAACTTTTCGAGCTACTTTATTTTTCGGGCTTTTCCTGAGTTTTCGGTGTTTTCCCAGATACCAGAATTCTATCCTGATATTTTACTTTTCCCTTTTTCTCTCCTTACCAGACGCGAGGTTCACCAAACTTGGATTCAATTTTTAATGCAAAGATTCTCTCCATTCTACATTTAATGTTATGTCCTTCAAAATCAACTCTGATCAATCCACCATGCCTTTTTGTCTCTTCTGAAATGCGACTCTCGCGTTTTCCTCTAGGATGCAGCTTCATCCCCGCGTCTGGGCAATTAGCAGACGCGGGTCTGATTTTATGAGACGCGGCTCTCATTTTTGAGTGAGACACAAGTCTCATTTGAATTGGGATGGCAATCTTGTAATAATAAAACTTATCCTTATATATAAACCCCCACCTTTCCTTCTCTCTCTTTCATTTTTCCTCCTTCTTCCCACTAATAGCAGCAAATGGCAGCAGTAAACCAGCCAAGGGGCTGCGTTTTGTTTTGGCCATCACCACCACCAAACCCCCTTGCTTCACTCTCCATTATTTCCCCCATCTCCTCATCCATTCCAACAACAACAATAACAATACGATCTACACCACCATCTTCTTCTTCTTTCTTCCACAAAACAACCCATTTCCACCATTTTCTTCTCCTCCATTTCCACCACCATCTACACTACTTTGGCCACCAACAATCACATCAAGTTCTTCTCCTCGTCGTGCTTTTTCCAACGAACATATCCGTCGCCCTCTGAAACCTTTTTTGCAAAACTCCATTTTTCCCATTTGAACTAGACTTGCACCACCTCGGTTTAGGTTTTTGAGGCTTTGACCGCCTTCTCCGGCCACCTCCGGCCGCCGCCGGCGACCGCCGGCCAGAGCCAGCCAGCCGTCCCTCCCTCTTTCCTTCCTTCTTTCCTTCCCTTCTTCTTTACTTTCCTTTTTCTCTTCTCTTTTTCTTTCTTCTTTCTCCTTTCATTTTTCCTTCTCTGTTTAACTAGCAAGAGAGCATTTCTCCTCCATGCGTCTCTCGCGTCTCCCTGTCTCTCTTTTTCTCTCTGTTAATTGTCAAAGACGCGGAGCTAAACCTCGCGTCCAAATAATTTCTTAACGCGATCCTCGCGTTTTGCTATCTAACGCGACCCTCGCGTTTTTGTATCAACGCGTGGGAGCTCATGTGATTGAGGTTTTTCCTGCACACAAAATACAGAATTTCAAAACTTTAAAAGAGAGATGTGCAAGTTACTCAATTCTACCTCGATAGCAAGTAGCTATGCGGGTCGTGATCCACAAGGAGGGACTAGTGATGGAAGCTTTTTTTAGTAAGTTTTCTTTTAGGGTACAAAGTATGGTTAAAGTTCTTCTTTAGTTCTTTAAAAGAAAAAAAAAGAAAATTTGAGTCAAAGTTAAATTAGGAAGAAGATGGTAGATTAAGAAGGTGGAGAAAAATAAAAAATAGACATATACAAAGAAATCGAAATGAGTGATGAAAGAGTTGGGTGTTGTTGGTGATCTAAACTTAAAGAAATAAAAGAAAAGAAAGACAACCTAAAAATTACTTACCTCTTCAGTGCTCATGTACCTTAGATTCATTGCGACGACTTACCTTGTCTTTGAAGTCAATCAAGCATGGCATATAGGATCTTCCCCATTCTCGATCTACACTACTAATAAAAGGGCGGAGCCAAACTAAAAAAGAATGGTTATTCATCACCATAGGCCATCAAGGGCACTTGCAATGACGAAGCAGTCTCTAGGCTATCGAATTCACTTGGATTACAAACACATCAGAGGAAAGTAAACGAAAATAAGAGTAAAGAAGAAAAGGAAACTTTGATTCGATTCTAATAACAATGAAAGAAAAGACTTACTTACACCGTGTCACCCTCACTTACACCGGTGCCACCCTCAGTACAAGTTTGATCTTCTTCCTCCATGAAACTCGTTTCTCCTCTCAGTTACATAAAGGAAAGTAAAAATTACATTAAAAAAACCTAAGTTACAAACTACAAATTAGCCTAAGTCCTATTCTCTACTTGCTCGTTTCTGGATCTGCCCTAGAGCTTCTGAGATCTGCCCTTCCTCTGTTGCTATGCAGGGGTATTTATAGGAGAAAACCAGAGGATAAGAAGCGTATGAAGATAAGAGAAGCAAAATATCTCTGAATTTGAATTCTTCTTTTATCTCCAAACTTATTTTGACTTATCCATAGAAGTTCAAATCTGTCCTGCAACTTGTTATCATGTTGATCACCAAATATGGCTTATCTGTTGACTGAATTGGAAAGTTTGATCAACATAAGAGTTGTAGTCCTTCAAGTTTTTTTCTGGAGCATCTTGAATCATAGGATTTGAATATCTGTAGCAAAAGTTATGATCTGAATACTAAAACGTGTACAGTCTAAATCTGAATTTTTCTCTCCTTTATCTTCATCTTGTGGTGCAAGCAACCTGGTTGAGTAGAACTTCATCTCATATTATCCTTTTCCTCCTCTTTTAACAATTAGGAGTTCTATCTTATCCTTCCTTTTCCTCCCTTAGATTTAAATAAAGAATTTAAAATCCAAGTTTAGATTAGGTTAGATAATGTAGAAACTTCTAAATTACTACAATTTTTGCATGGGCTTTCTAGGCTTTTGGGCTTCATTCAGTCTTTATTTCTTTATTTTTAATTACTCAAGGCCTGCACACATTAAATAATAAAACATTAGTAATAGTGCATAATTAAAAGAATAAATAGGGAAATATGATAGGAAATGTGGTGATAAATATGCACTTTTTACTACCTATCATCATGCCCGTGTACGCGTTCTTTCTCGTGTTATAACTTAAACGCGGGTCTCAAACCCCGCGTTTGTGGCGTCTGCATAACGCGACTCTCGTGTTTGCAACCTCGCGTCTTTATTCTCCTTCTTTCTGGTTCATTACCTCTCCTCCTCTTTTAATATAATATCCGTTATATTGAACGCGTTGACGCGTTGTTTACCTGAATTCTGATCTCTGGGATTTCACGGTGTTTTATGAAGATTTAGGCGAGTGTTCTCGCTTTCTTTTTGGATTTTCTGCTTCGTCGTGTTTGTTGGCCCAAAAGGTTACACTATCTATTTGTTTAAGTTTGATGATAACAAAACACATAGAAGCTATTTGGTACTAATAAGTTGTTTAGAATGAGTTTAAGTTTTGTACTAGTCATGATGGCTTTTTGAAGTATTTTGCAAAGATAATGGCACTTAAAGGCAAATGGCGCAAGAGGACATTTTTCATAGGAGAGAAGGCTCTAGCTTGGTGTAACTCGACTCAGGGACTTTCTTTTTCAGTTTTTATTATTTTTAGTTTGTTAAAGGATAGTGTGTAGTGTTGAAGCTTAATATTTCCCCACACACAAGTTTTTGCACACGATTTTTAAAAGATATTTCTCTTTTATATAAAATAGTTTTATAAACATATCTTAATACTTATAAACTCTATTTAATATAGTGTACAAAATTTTGATCAAAGTTAATTTGAAAAACTTTAAAGATCTTCAAAACCATTTCTTCAAAAGAGACTATTTTGGCCTGTTACGGTCGACCATCGACCGGCCCTGTTTCAGATCAAGACGGTCGACCGGGCTTCTGACATGTTTGGGTGTGCATGTGTGCACGTTACCTGGTCGACCGGCCGGTCGACCAACCCATGTCGGTCGACCGAGTTTCGGCCGACTGAAAGCACCCATGTTTTCTGTTTATTACAGTCGACCAGGCGATCGACCGTGGGCTAGCAACGGTTATAATTTTTGAAAAACCGGTCGACCGGCCGGTTGACCGTGAGCTTGATTTCAGCCCTAACGGCTAGTTTATTAAACACGTTTTAAAACGTGATTTTTCTCTCTAAACGAATTTGGGGGCTGGATTTGGGTCTAATCTTTCCTAATTATTCATTATAACAGTTTACTCTTTAATCCCTACCTTTATCCTATAAATAGGGATGATTAGGGTTGAGGTGATGACAACAATCCTTTGCAAAAGAAATTAAGTTAAAGGCTTTCAAAAGAAGTTTTTGCTCTCAGTTTTTGTGCTCAAAATTCTCTCTTTTTACTGAAGTTTTTGGTTCAAAACTCTCTTCAATTTCATTTTCTTTTTCACTTACAAAACTTGAGCTTCAATCCTACACATTATTCTCTAGGGTTTTTGTAAGGGAAAAAGTTTTTCAAAAGAGGGTTTGTGGTCTTTTGATCACCAAGATATTCTTGTATTTGTGGATCCACTACCTCTGGACTAGAGGAGTGTAATTGAGGAGTTGGGTACTCCCTTGTGGTTGTAATTCTTTGTGAAAGTTATAGTGGTTGGAAATCCTTCTGGGTGAAGGCGGGACGTAGAGCTGGGTGCTCGAACCTCGAAACAAATCTCAGTGTTTGCAATTGGTTTATTTGCTGTATTTACTTGCTTTATATTCATTGCTATATTGTCGATCAATGCTCATACAACAAGATTGCATTGCGCACCTCAAACTCTTATCTAGAGGAATCACGAGGAAGGAGTTCAGAGCCCTTCACGGGGTATTCGGCTTCTAGTCTTATTTTGGGTGATCGTTGCATCATAACATTTTAAATTGTGATTGATTAGCATTATCACCTATTCACCCCCCCTCTAGGTGATTTCAATTGGTATCAGAGCTAGGACTCTAGTTTTTGGCTTCACACCCTTAGAGAGATCCTAAAATTTGCTAATCACTATTTTCATATCTTCTTTCATACACTAGTAAAGATGGCGATAACATTAAGACCCCTCCTAAATTTGATGGACTCAACTTTCCCATATGGAAAGTTAGGATGACTATTTTTCTACAATCTCTAGGTAGTCTAGTTGCTAAGTCCTTGACCAAGCCTTATAGTAGACCCGAAAGTGAGGAGGATACTTGGTCCAAACTCACCTTCAAGGAATTTGATGCTAATTCAAAGGCTCAAAATGCCCTACTTTTAGCTTTGAATGAGGATGATCTAACACGGGTTATCCATGCAAATCCGCCTATGAGATTTGGCAATACTTATTGGTCACTCATGAGGGAACATCACAAGTTAAGAGAGCTAAAATAGATTGCGTTCCCAACATGAAAGTTTTAGAATGATAAAAGATGAATCTATTGATGATATGATTACCAAGTTTACTAAGATTACTAATGCTCTTTCTTCTCTAGGTGATGAAATAAGCAATGATCAAAAGGTGCGTAAGGTGATTCGTGCTCTTCCTTCGTCATGGGAATCAAAGCTACCACCTTAAAGGAGTTGAATGACAAAGATGAGATGGAGCTCATAAGTCTTATCAGAAACCTTAAGACTCATGAGATGGAGAAGAAGGCTAGAGAAGATGCGGTACCTCAAAAGAAAAGGTCAATAGCTTTCAAGTCTTCCTCCTCCAAATATGATGATGAAGAAGATGAAGAAGATGAAGAAGATGCTGAAGAGCTATCTCTCTTGTAAGAAATGTAAAGAGAATATACCGCAAGAATAAGCTCAACTATAGAAGACAATGGGAAGGGAAGGAGGAGAAAAGGATCATATGCTACAACTGTCAGAAATCCGGACACATCATGGCCGATTGTCCAGATTTAAGAAAAAGATAACCTCCTCCTTGAAGCAAAAGAGGCCAGTTGAAAAGAAGGTATACAAAGCAACTTGGAATTCGGAAAGTGAATCCGAAGATGAAGTCGATACGGCAAACGTGTGTTTCATGGCAAACACACCTAAGGTAACCACTCAACCACTTGATGATGAAAGTGAAATAAGTAAAGACATGTTAGTACGTGCTTTCGTTGAACTTTCAGAAAGTCTTGATGATAAAAAGGAAGAGTGTTCAAAATTGAAAAAGGAAATTGAAATGCTTAAAAATCAACTTGCTATTTCTTCAAAAGAAAAGGATAAACTATCTTCTAATCTTATTTCAATGCAAAAAGATTTTGATGAGTATAGAATTGCTTGTAAAGCTAAATATCCAAAAATTGATGAAAATAATTATCCATGTTAAAAACTCAAATCAATGATTTTGGAAATGTTTTAAAAGAATGTGCTTTTAACACTAATAAATTAGAAGAAATGTTTTCAAAGAAGCATATGCACACTCCACATGCTAAAAATGATAAAACAACTCATGCCAAAAATTCACATGCTCATCATGCCAACACTTCACATGTCACTCATGTTAAAACTACTCATGCTCACAATTCACATGTCGTAAGTCACATGCTCATTATGCTTTTAAATATGGTAGAATTTATAAATGTACTTATTGTGGCCGGAATGGCCATTTGGCTAAATTTTGCTATGATCATATAAATAGGACAAATAATCTTGTGTGGGTTCGAAACACTAACTCTCTAGGACCCAAGAAAATATGGGTACCAAAATCAAGTCCTAAATTATTTAATGTAGGTACACACCTAGGCTGCAAGACGTAAGGAGCGGTGGTACCTTGATAGTGGTTGTTCAAGGCATATGACATGGGACATCAACAATTTCACAACCCTATCAAGGTACAATGAAGGTGGCACCGTCACCTTCGGAGATGACTCCAAGGGCACCATCATCGGTATAGGTAACATTAAGATTGATGCATCTCCTTTAATAGAAAATGTTGTTCTTGTTGATGGGCTTAAACATAACTTGCTTAGCATAAGTCAACTATGTGATCGTAGTCTCAAAGTTGTGTTTGATGAATCTTCTTGCAAAATTTTTGATTGTAAAACCAATGATTGTATTCTCACTGGATTTCGTGAAAATAATGTCTATATTATTGACATGCTTAATTTGGATTGTTCTACTAAATGCTTGAATGCTTTTGATGAGATTTCATGGCTTTGGCATAGAAGATTAGGACATGCATCTTTTGATCACCTTGCTAGAATTAATTCTAAGGAATTGGTGAAGGGTATTCCTTATTTGAAGTTTGAAAAAGACCGCATTTGTGGTGCGTGCCAACTTGGGAAACAAACCAAGTCTTCTTTCAAACCAATCAAGGATATCATGTCAATTAAGCCATTAGAATTGATTCACATGGATCTTTTTGGACCAACTAAAACTAAAAGCTTAAATGGAAATAGATATGTTTTTGTTTTAGTCGATGATTTTTCTCGTTTCTCTTGGGTTTTCGTTTTGGAGCATAAAGATCAAACCTTTTCGCATTTTAAGATGTTTCGAAAGAGGGTTGAAAAAGTAAAAGGATTTTTGATTTTACAAATAAGAAGTGATAGAGGTGGTGAGTTTGTTAACCAACTCTTCACGACTTATTGTGATAAAAAGGGAATTAAGCATGAAATGTCATGTCCTAGGACTTCACAACAAAATGGAGTAGTTGAAAGGAAGAATAGAACTCTTCAAGAAATGGCTAGGACTATGATAAGTAAATATGAGCTCCCTCAATATTTATGGGCCGAGGCCGTAAACACCGCATGCTACATATCAAACGTATTTATTTGTGTAAAAATACTTTCAAAACCTCTTTTGAAATTTATCATTTAAGAAAACTAAATGTTTCATACTTTAAAGTTTTTGGATGCAAGTGTTTTGTTTTGAATACTAAAGATAATTTAGGTAAATTTGATGCTAAGACTTATGAAGCAATCTTTGTTGGCTATTCTAGTACTAGCAAAGCATATAGAGTATTCAATAAATCATCTCATACTATTGAAGAAACTATGCATGTTAAATTTCAAGAAACTAATGCTATTGTTGAGAATGTTGTAGAGATTGACTCATTAGGTGAGAATATGGAGAAAATATCCTTGAAGGACTCACCCATCCAAGAAGACAAGCAAGAACCCATTGGTGAAGTTCAAAAGGATGAAGTGAAAAATTTCTCAACCACTTCCTAAAGATGGAGATACGCTACAAATCATCCCAAAGATCTCATCATAGGCGATGTATCAAAGGGGGTAACTACTCGTTCCAAACTCCATGAATTGTGTGGTATTTGCATTCATATCTCATTTTGAACCCAAAAATATCCTCGAAGCCGAGGGGTGACTCATATTGGTTGCTAGCTATGCAAGAAGAGCTCAATCAATTTGAGCGCAACCAAGTTTGGCACCTTGTTCCTAGACCCCATGATAGACCAATAATTGGTACTAAGTAGATTTTTAGGAACAAGATGGATGAGTCTGTTTGCCCAAGGTTACAATCACCCATGATTAGTGTATTTTGATGATTACAAAACATATTAGTTATTTGTACTAATAACATTTGTTGTTTAAGTGTGTTTCAGATTTCTATTCATTCTAGAAGTCTTCTCTCACAAATACAAGGATTTGGACTCAAGTCAACTCCAATTGGGCTCAAGGAACAAGTGTTGAAGATCATATGAAGAAGCCTATTGAAGATCTTGAAGTCTTAGAATCATTGTAAGAAATAGAATGTTAAAGTTTGAGTATATGAAATTTGGCTCTAGGATTTGCACACACATTTATTTCATATATTTCCTATGTCTTGAAAATGGTTATTTCTAAGTTTTATGCCTTAGTTTATATATACATGTACCAAAAGTTTTATATCTTGAAAATCTTGTATATAACATGTGTATAAACTATTTTCTGCATAATACTTAGCTATATGTATTTTTAAAATATTTCTCAAAATTTTTCTAACTCAAAAACCAGTCCAGTTTTTCTGTTTCAGGCAACTTCGGTCGACCGGCCCGGTCGACCGGCGATGTGTCTGGACATGCACTGTTTGTGCATGTCTGTCGGTCGACCGAACCGGTCGACGATGGAGAGCAATTGCTCACGGGTTTTTTCGGTCGACCGGACCGGTCGACCGGAAGAAGGAAACTGTGTTTCCTCTTTTGGACGGTCGACCGGACCGGTCGACCGAGAGCCAACGGCTCTTTGCAGCTGGGCTGGCGGTCGACCGGACCGGTCGACCGCCAGGCCTGCAAAAACCCAACGGCTCTTTCCTCTTTTGTGCAATTCTGAAATCTGTTTTTTATCTGATTTCTTGGCAGACTTTTTCAGTGTTTTTTAGGTCTTTTTCAGAGAAAATAAGACCAAAAGAAATTGTTTTTAACCTATTTTTAACCCTATAAATAGAGGAGAAGTCTCTCTTGCATATCACTAAGAAAAATCCTCAAGTTTGTATTGTTTTCAAAAGAGAAAAGAAAAGAGTTTAAAGCTTTCATTCCAATTCTTTTTGAGCCTGTTTTTCAGTTGTGTTTGATTACTAATATCACTCTACAACTGAAGTTTTTCTCACCACACTTCATAGAGCCAAAAATCCTATACTCATTCTATAGTGAAGTTGTAATTGAAGTGAGAGTGTTTGTAAAAGAGTTTGAGAAATAGTGTAGTGATCTTGTTGAGATCACTTTGTTCTTGTATTCTTTTCTTTGTGGAGCAACCTCTTCGGTAGAGGTCCTTTGTACTCGGTGGAGCTCGGTGCTCGGTCTTCGGTAGACCAAATTGTAAAGGCGTCCTCGGTGGATAGTGGAAACCCTTCACGGAGGTGAAGGCGGGGAGTAGAGCGGTGGCTCGAACCTCGAAACAAATCACTTTGTTTGCGATTGCCTTTGCGTCTAATTCTTGCTTTACTTTTCAATAGCTCCTTATTGCTTTCTATTGCATACTTGTGATATTGTTTAATTCTCTTGTGCTACTATTTGCTTGCTTATAATTCTTGCCATATATCATTGTGTTTGCATCATTCTTCATATCATTCATTTCATACTTGTGTGTGCCAATCCCGTACTCATCCAACAAGAGCTTCACATAGCACCTCAACCCATATCAAGGGAATCAAGAGGAGTTTAGTCCAGAGCCTCGCAAGAAGAATTCAGCTACACTTGTTGAATTGTACTAAGTTGAGCCTCACTTGTTTTAGGTTCCGCATTTAGAGAGTTAAAATTTTTAAGATTAGCAATCACACCTATTCACCCCCCCTCTAGGTGTTTTTCAATTGGTATCAGAGCTTGGACTCTAGGATTTGGTTTAACAACCTTAGAGAAGATCCTAATTTGCTAATCATTTCATTCATTTCATATAGTAAAAATGGCCGATGGAATTAAGACCCCTCCTAAGTTTGATGGACTTAACTTTCCCATATGGAAAGTTAAGATGACTGTGTTTTTGCAATCTCTAGGTAGCCGAGTTGCAAAAGCCGTGACTAAGTCCTTTAGTGTACCCCCCGGTGACGAATCCACTTGGTCCGAAATAGAGACTAAGGAATTCGATGCCAATGCCAAAGCTCACTATGCACTTCTACAAGCCCTTAATGATGATGACATTTCTAGGGTTATTCATTGCAAATCCGCATATGAGATTTGGTCACACTTGATAGTCACTCATGAGGGGACCTCACAAGTAAAGAAGGCTAAGATTGACCTTCTTCGGTCCCAATATGAAACATTTAGCATGCAAGAAAATGAAACTATAGATGATATGGTTACAAGATTTACCAAGATTACTAATGGACTCTCTTCTTTAGGTGAAGATATCAACAATGATCAAAGAGTAAGGAAGATCATCCGGGCTCTTCCTCCTTCATGGGAAGTTAAAGCAACAACCTTGAAGGAACTCAACGACAATGAAGAGATGGAGCTTATAGGTCTCATTGGGAACCTCAAAACCCATGAGATGGAAAGGAAAGCAAGGGAGGATATGGCTCCTTCCAAAAAGAAGACTATCGCCTTCAAGAGTCAAGCTACACACTCCAATGAAGATGATGAAGAAGAAGAAGATGAGGAGCTCTCACTCCTTGTTAAGAATGTCCGGAGGATGTACAACAAGGCGAAGTACCAAGGTAGAAGAAGATGGCAAGGAGGCAAAGAAGAAAGGAAGATTGTGTGCTTCAATTGCCAAAGACCGGGACACATTGTTGCAGAGTGTCCGGACAAAGCTAAGCCCTCCACATCAAAGAAACCTTACAAGAAGAAGGCTATGAAGGCAACTTGGGATTCGGAGACCGAATCCGAGGAAGAAATAGACACCGCCAACATGTGCTTCATGGCTAATGAAGGCACAAGCAAGGTAACTTCTTCCCCTTCTCATGATAATGAACTTTCTATGGATGTGTTAGAAGAGGCTTTTGTTGAGTTGTCACAAAACTATGATTTCTTAAAGAAAAAGTATCTTAAAATGAAAAAGGATAATGAATCTTTAAGTCTTCAAGTTTTTACTCTTACAAAGAAAAAGATGATTTGGTTTCCACTTTGGCCACTACCAAAAATGATTTTGAAAAATATAAGATTTCTTGCAAAGGTAAGGCCCCACTAATTGATTCAAATGAAGTTTCTATGATTAAGGAAAGATTAGACTCATTAAGTGTTGTCTTGAAAGATTGTGAGTTTAACAAGAAGAAAATTGAGGCTATATTTCCTAAGAAACAAGCTCCAAAGAAAAATGCTCATGCTCATGTTCATGTTCATGCTACACAACCTAAACAACATGGCAAAACCCCAAAACATGCTCACACTACACATACACATCATGCATTCATGTATGGTAGAGTGTTCTCATGTTCACATTGTGGACGGAAAGGGCACTTAGCCAATTTTTGCTATGATAGATTAACATTTCACGTCATAATGTTTGGGTTCGAGGCACTAACTTTAAGGACCCAAGAAAGTTTGGGTACCAAAATCAACAATTATGTTAAATGATGTAGGTACTTTCCAAATCCCAACGACGTAGAGGATTGTGGTATCTTGATAGCGGTTGCTCAAGGCACATGACTTGGGACATCAACAACTTTGCAACCCTATCAAGATATCATGAAGGTGGCACCGTCACCTTCGGAGATGACGCCAAGGGTAAAATCATCGGTATTGGTAATGTAAAACTTGGCACCTCTCCTTTAATTGAAAATGTAGTTTTAGTTGATGGCCTCAAGCATAATCTCTTGAGTGTTAGTCAACTTTGTGATAAAGGTTTTGATATTGTTTTTGATAATGTTTCTTGTAAAGTAATTGATAGAACTTCTAATGTTTGTGTATTTCCGGTTTTCGTGAAAGTAATGTTTATATGATTGATATGTTAATATGTCTTGTAATATTACTTGTTTGAAAGCCCTCGATGATGACTCTTGGTTGTGGCATAGGAGATTAGGGCATATTTCTTTTGATCACATTTCTAGGTTAAACACAAAGGAAATGGTGAAAGATATTCCTTGCTTGAATTTTGAAAAGACCGAGTTTGTGACGCATGTCAATTTGGGAAACAAACTAAGTCTTCTTTCAAGTCAATTAAGGATATCATGACATCACGTCCTTTGGAGTTAATCCATATGGATCTTTTTGGCCCTACACAAACCAAAAGTCTAAGTGGGAATAGATTTGCTTATGTTTTGGTTGATGACTTTTCAAGATTTACTTGGGTTTTCTTTCTTGAACATAAAAGCCAAGCATTTTCGTATTTCCAAACTTTTAAGAAAAGAGTTGAAAAGAAAAAGATGTTTCGATTTTGAGAATAAGAAGTGATAGAGGAGGTGAATTCATTAACCAACCCTTTACCACTTTTTGTGATGAACATGGAATAAAGCATGAACTTTCTTGTCCTAGAACTCCACAACAAAATGGAGTAGTTGAACGGAAAAATAGAACATTACAAGAGATGGCTAGGACAATGCTAAGTGAATATGGTCTACCACATTATTTGTGGGCCGAGGCCGTAAATACATCATGCTATATATCAAATCGTGTTTTCTTGTGCAAAAATACTACTAAAACTTCTTTTGAAATGTATTTTTCTAGAAACCTAATGTTTCCTATTTTAAAGTTTTTGGTTGCAAATGTTTTGTTTTAAACACAAAAGATAATTTAGGAAAGTTTGATGCTAGATCTTATGAGGCTATTTTTGTAGGTTACTCAAACACTAGTAAGGCTTATAGAGTTTTCATTAGATCATCATTGACTATTGAAGAGTCTATTCATGTTAAGTTTGAGGAATCTAACAAGTTTGTTAAGAATGTTGTAGAAATAGATGCATTGGATGAAGGTTTGGAGAAAGTGACCTTGGAGGATGCTTCTACTATGGGAGACAAACCAAAGGATGATGGAGGAAGCGAAGCTAAGGTGGAAGAGGCACAAGGAAATGAAAATCAAACACATGAGGTGGAGCCTACTCAACCACTACCAAAGGATTGGAGATACAATCCACATCATCCCAAGGACCTCGTCATAGGTGAAGTATCAAAAGGGGTAACTACTCGCTCTAGACTTCATGACTATTGTGGTAACTATGCATTCATTTCTCATATTGAACCCAAAAATGTCCTCGAAGCCGAGGCCGATTCATATTGGTTGCTAGCCATGCAAGAGGAGCTCAATCAATTTGAGCACAACCAAGTTTGGCACCTTGTTCCTAGGCCCCACGATAGACCAACAATTGGTACTAAGTGGATCTTTAAGAACAAGTTGGATGAATCGGGTAATGTAGTTAGAAACAAGGCTAGGTTAGTTGCCCAAGGTTACACTCAAATCGAAGGGATCGATTTTGAAGAAACCTTTGCACCCGTAGCACGGCTTGAAGCCATACGGATGACACTAGCATTTGCCTCATATAAAGATTTCAAATTATTTCAAATGGATGTAAAAGTGCTTTTCTAAATGAATTTATTGAAGAGGAGGTGTATGTTGAACAACCCCCCGGGTTTGTTGATCCTACACATCCGGATTTTGTTTTTAAATTAGATAAAGCTCTTTATGGTTTAAAACAAGCCTAGGGCTTGGTATGAAAGACTTTCTTCATTTTTGATTTCAAATGGTTTTAAGAAAGGTAAAATTGACACAACATTGTTTACTAAACATGTAGAAAAAGATATTCTTATTGTGCAAATTTATGTAGATGATATTATTTTTGGTTTTACTAATGAATCTCTTTGCAAAGCTTTTGAGTCATGCATGAAGGATGAATTTGAAATGTCTATGATGGGGGAGCTCAACTATTTCCTTGGACTCCAAATCAAGCAAAAGAAGGATGGGATCTTCATCAATCAAGCCAAGTACACAAAGGAACTAATCAAAGGTTTGGGCTTGAAGGATCGAAAGTAAGCAAAACTCCCATGGCAACAACTACAAAGCTTGACAAGGATGAACAAGGTAAAAGTGTAGACATTAAATTATATCGTAGCATGATTGGTAGCTTGCTTTATTTGACGGCTAGTAGGCCGGATATCATGTTTTCCGTTTGTCTTTGTGCACGTTTTCAATCTTGTCCTAAAGAATCTCACATAATTGCGGTTAAACGCATAATTAGATACCTTAAGGGCACTATTGAAATGGGTTTATGGTATCCTAAAACCGGATTATTTGAAATGAAGAGTTTTTCGGATGCCGACTATGCGGGTTGTAGGGTAGATAGGAAGAGCACAAGTGGAACATGTCAATTCTTAGGTAATTGTCTTGTATCTTGGTCTTCCAAAAAGTAAAATTCGGTAGCCCTATCAACCGCCGAGGCGGAGCATGTTGCAGCCGGAGCTTGTTGTGCACAAGTTCTTTGGATGAAACATACTCTCCTTGATTATGTTTACACTTTGATCATGTTAAAATATTTTGTGATAATACTAGTACTATTCACATGACAAAGAATGCAAATCAACATAGTAAAACCAAACACATTGACATTAGGTATCACTTTCTTAGAGATCATTATGAGAAAGGTGATATTGAGATTGATTATGTTTCTACCGATTTTCAACTTGCCGATATTTTACTAAACCTCTAGATTATGCTAGATTTTCATTTATTTGTGGTGAGTTGAATGTTTGCATTATGGATTCTTAAAAATAAAATTTGTTTTTCTATTGGTATTTTAACCCTTTTTGATGTATGACAAAAAGGGGGAGAATAAGTTGTAAGTTGTAATAAGTTGTTTAAGAGTTGTAATAAGTTTAAGAGTTTGATATTTTGAACTTGTTTGAGAAGTTTGATATATGTTTGAGTTTGTTAAGTTTGTTTATTTAAGTTTTTGACAAAACTATTTTGCCTTGAATGCTTTATGTATTGTGCTTCCATAGTCAAATTTTTATACATAGCATTATTTAAGGGGGAGTTTTTCAAACTCCTCTTCCATGTTTATTTAAATAACCTATATGTTTTGTCATCATCAAAAAGGGAGAGATTGTTGGCCCAAGGTTACAATCACCCATGATTAGTGTATTTTGATGATTACAAAACATATTAGTTATTTGTACTAATAACATTTGTTGTTTAAGTGTGTTTCAGATTTCTATTCATTCTAGAAGTCTTCTCTCACAAATACAAGGATTTGGACTCAATCAACTCCAATTGGGCTCAAGGAACAAGTGTTGAAGATCATATGAAGAAGCCTATTGAAGATCTTGAAGTCTTAGAATCATTGTAAGAAATAGAATGTTAAAGTTTGAGTATATGAAATTTGGCTCTAGGATTTGCACACACATTTGTTTCATATATTTCCTATGTCTTGAAAATGGTTATTTCTAAGTTTTATGCCTTAGTTTATATATACATGTACCAAAAGTTTTATATCTTGAAAATCTTGTATAAACATGTGTATAAACTATTTTCTGCATAATACTTAGCTATATGTATTTTTAAAATATTTCTCAAAATTTTTCTAACTCAAAAACCAGTCCAGTTTTTCTGTTTCAGGCAACTTCGGTCGACCGGCCCGGTCGACCGGCGATGTGTCTGGACATGCACTGTTTGTGCATGTCTGTCGGTCGACCGAATCGGTCGACCGATGGAGAGCAAATTGCTCACGGGTTTTTTCGGTCGACCGGAAGAAGGAAACTGTGTTTCCTCTTTTGGGACGGTCGACCGGACCGGTCGACCGAGAGCCAACGGCTCTTTGCAGCTGGGCTGGCGGTCGACCGGACCGGTCGACCGCCAGGCCTGCAAAAACCAACGGCTCTTTCCTCTTTTGTGCAATTCTGAAATCTGTTTTTTATCTGATTTCTTGGCAGACTTTTTCAGTGTTTTTCAGGTCTTTTTCAGAGAAAATAAGACCAAACGAAATTGTTTTTAACCTATTTTTAACCCTATAAATAGAGGAGAAGTCTCTCTTGCATATCACTAAGAAAAATCCTCAAGTTTGTATTGTTTTCAAAAGAGAAAAGAAAAGAGTTTAAAGCTTTCATTCCAATTCTTTTTGAGCCTGTTTTTCAGTTGTGTTTGATTACTAATATCACTCTACAACTGAAGTTTTTCTCACCACACTTCATAGAGCCAAAAATCCTATACTCATTCTATAGTGAAGTTGTAATTGAAGTGAGAGTGTTTGTAAAAGAGTTTGAGAAATAGTATAGTGATCTTGTTGAGATCACTTTGTTCTTGTATTCCTTTTCTTTGTGGAGCAACCTCTTCGGTAGAGGTCCTTTGTACTCGGTGGAGCTCGGTGCTCGGTCTTCGGTAGACCAAATTGTAAAGGCGTCCTCGGTGGATAGTGGAAACCCTTCACGGAGGTGAAGGCGGGGAGTAGAGCGGTGGCTCGAACCTCGAAACAAATCACTTTGTTTGCGATTGCCTTTGCGTCTAATTCTTGCTTTACTTTTCAATAGCTCCTTATTGCTTTCTATTGCATACTTGTGATATTGTTTAATTCTCTTGTGCTACTATTTGCTTGCTTATAATTCTTGCCATATATCATTGTGTTTGCATCATTCTTCATATCATTTATTTCATACTTGTGTGTGCCAATCCCGTACTCATCCAACAAGAGCTTCACATAGCACCTCAACCCATATCAAGGGGAATCAAGAGGAGTTTAGTCCAGAGCCTCGCAAGAGGAATTCGGCTACACTTGTTGAATTGTACTAAGTTGAGCCTCACTTGTTTTAGGTTCCGCATTTAGAGAGTTAAAATTTTTAAGATTAGCAATCACACCTATTCACCCCCCCCTCTAGGTGTTTTTCAGAGTCAGAAAATGTTATTAGAATAAGGCTAGGTTAGTGGCCCAAGGTTACACTCAAGTTGAAGGAATCGACTTTGAGGAGACCTTTGCACCCGTAGCACGGCTTGAAGCCATACGGATCACACTAGCTTATGCATCTTTTAAAAATTTTAAACTTTTTCAAATGGATGTAAAGTGCATTTTAAATGGTTTTATTAATGAGGAAGTTTATGTTGAACAACCTCCCGGTTTTGTGGATCATGAACATCCAAATTTTGTTTTCAAACTTGATAAAGCATTGTATGGTTTAAAACAAGCTCTAAGAGCTTGGTATGAAAGGCTTTCTAGTTTTCTTCTTTCAAATGATTTTGTTAAAGGCAAAGTAAACACCACATTATTACTAAACATGTTGATAATGACATTCTTATAGTTTAAATATATGTTGACGATATAATCTTTGGTTCTACTAATGAGTTACTTTGCAAGGAGTTTGAACAATGCATGAACGTGATTTGAGATGTCATTAATGGGTGAATTGAACTATTTTCTTGGACTCCAAATCAAGCAAATATGTGATGGGATATTCATATGTCAAGCCAAGTATTCCAAGGAACTCATCAAGAAATTTGGACTTGAAGACTCAAAAATTGCAACACTCCCATGGCCACCACCACCAAGCTTGATAAGGATGACCAAGGTAAGTGTGTTGATATAAAATTGTATAGAAGTATGATTGGTAGTTATTATATTTAACGGCTAATAGGCCGGATATTATGTTTAGTGTGTGTCTTTGTACTAGATTCCAATCGTGTCCCAAAGAATCTCATTTAATTGTGGTAAAATGCATTATTCGTTATATTAAGGGCACTATTGGAATGGGTCTTTAGTATCCGAAAACTGAAGATTTCTCAATGATGAGTTTTTTGGATGCCAACTATGCGGGTTGTAGAGTGGATAGGAAGAGTACTAGTGGAACATGTCAATTTCTTAGTAATTGTCTTGTTTCATGGTCTTCTAAGAAACAAAATTCGGTAGCCCTCTCAACCGCCGAGGCGGAGTATGTTGCGGCGGGGGCTTATTGTGCACAAGTCCTTTGGATGAAACATACTCTCCTTGATTATGATTTACATTATGACCATATAAAAATATTTTGTGATAATACTAGTACTATTCATATGACTAAGAATGCAAATCAACATAGTAAGACCAAGCACATTGAGATTAGGTATCACTTTCTTAAAGATCATTTTGAGAAAGGTGATATTGAGATTGATTAGTTTCTTCCGATTTGTAACTTGCCGATATTTTTCACTAAACCACTTAATTATAATAGATTTTCTTTTATATGTGTTGAACTTAATGTTTGTGTTGTTGAATAAGAAAGTTTTCTTACAAATTTGTCCCTTTTTGATGTATGACAAAAAGGAGGAGAAATATGTAGTTTATGTTTTGATTTTGTGGTATGGTTTGTTATTTCATGACATGACTTGTTTGTATATTTTTTATTTCAAAAATTCTCTCATAATAGATTGTTTTATACTTGTGTAATATAGCATAATTTGAGGGGAAGTTTTTCCTCTCTTTTATTATATCTTGTGTTATAGCCTATATGTTTTGTCATCATCAAAAAGGGGGAGATTGTTGGCCCAAAAGGTTACACTCTCTATTTGTTTAAGTTTTGATGATAACAAAACACATAGAAGCTATTTGATACTAATAAGTTGTTTAGAATGAGTTTCAGGTTTGTACTAGTCATGATGGCTTTTTGAAGTATTTTGCAAAGATAATGGCACTTAATGGCAAATGGCGCAAGAGGACATTTTTCATAGGAGAGAAGGCTCTAGCTTGGTGTAACTCGGCTTACGGACTTTCTTTTTCAGTTTTATTATTTTTAGTTTGTTAAAGGATAGTGTGTAGTGTTGAAGCTCAATATTCCCCACACACAAGTTTTTGCACACGATTTTTGAAAGATATTTCTCTTTATATAAAATAGTTTTATAAACATATCTTAATACTTATAAACTCTATTTAATATAGTGTACAAAATTTTGATCAAAGTTAATTTGAAAAACTTTAAAGATCTTCAAAACCATTTCTTCAAAAGAGACTGTAATTGGCCTGTTGCAGTCGACCGGACGGTCGACCGGCCCTGTTTCAGGTCAGGAGGTCGACCGGGCGGTCGACCGGGCTTCTGACCGTTTGGGTGTGCATGTGTGCACGATACCCGGTCGACCGACCGGTCGACCGGACCCCATGTCGGTCAACCGAGCTTCGACCGACTGAAAGCACCCATGTTTCTTTTGTTACGGTCGACCGGTGCGGTCGACCGTGGGCTGGCAACGGTTATAATTTTTGAAAAACGGTCGACTGTGAGCTTGATTTCAGCCCTAACGGCTAGTTTATTAAACACGTTTTAAAACGTGATTTTTCTCTCTAAACGAATTTGGGGGCTGGATTTGGGTTTAATCTTTCCTAATTATTCATTATAATAGTTTACTCTTTAATCCCTACCTTTATCCTATAAATAGGGATGATTAGGGTTGAGGTGATGACAACAATCCTTTGCAAAAGAAATCAAGTTTAAAGGCTTTCAAAAGAAGTTTTTGCTCTCAGTTTTTGTGCTCAAAATTCTCTCTTTTTACTGAAGTTTTTGGTTCAAAACTCTCTTCAATTTCATTTTCTTTTTCACTTACAAAACTTGAGCTTCAATCCTACACATTATTCTCTAGGGTTTTTGTAAGGGAAAAAGTTTTTCAAAAGAGGGTTTGTGGTCTTTTGATCACTAAGATATTCTTGTATTTGTGGCTCTACTACCTCTCGACTAGAGGAGTGTGATTGAGGAGTTGGGTACTCCCTTGTGGTTGTAATTCTTTGTGAAAGTTATAGTCGTTGGAAATCCTTCTGGGTGAAGGCGGGGACGTAGAGCTGGGTGCTCGAACCTCGAAACAAATCTCAGTGTTTGCGATTGGTTTATTTGCTGTATTTACTTGCTTTATATTCATTGCTATATTGTCGATCAATACTCATACAATAAAATTGCATTGCGCACCTCAAACTCTTATCTAGAGGAATCACGAGGAAGGAGTTCAGAGCCCTTCACGGGGTATTCGGCTTCTAGTCTTATTTCGGGTGATCGTTGCATCATAACATTTTAAATTTGTGCATTGATTAGCATTATCACCTATTCACCCCCCTCTAGATGATTTCAGTGTTAACTAGTATTGTATTATTTTCCTGACATACTTACATGTATCATGCTGTCACCTGTCACCTGCCTAATATCACCTCCCAGTCATATGTCTCATAGCACCTAATATACTACCACTGGATAGTTGCCTCGTTATGACATATTAATACTTGGCTTATGATTATCACATTTACGGAAACCATGTACATGTTATCATGTATTATATACAGTGACTTGAATTTATAGTACTCATGTACTTTTGAACTCCTGAAATCCTGATCTTGTCATGCACTTGCTTTTCCCGTAAATTAATAATTAATAAACTATAAAAAGGGACAACTTGCATCGGGTCGGGAAAACTTACGGCTATCAATATATGTTCGTGTTTACAGTGGTACTAGGTATATTGTGCAACTAAAACTTCCGGTCAGACCTGTGGGCCTTCAGGCGACCGAGGGGAGTGCTGGCTCCCTCCTTCCTGGTACCATCTTGATAAGGGCATCCTATAAGACCCTCATGTACGCCTTGCGGCTGTTTCCGAGCACCAGCAACGGAATGTCCTAGACCGTGGTCCCAGGCATGCACGGGACCCACTGTAAACATTGTTCGTTGATACCCCCCGTTGGTTTCCAATAACAGCCTCATTTACTCATATGTGGATGTATGTGTGCTGGGACGCTATTACACATACCTAGACATATGGGTAGAATGAGTAATAAGTATAAATACTAAAAATAGTAATGATAGGTTTATTCAGGCCTCATCACTTTCATTTTATATCTCCATCGCATGCTTACTATACATGTACACTCGATACAGCTCTTGATGCTTATTACTGTTTGATTATATCAACACACATATACTTATCTCTGCACAACATTGGCATTCACCTGAGTATTTGTTAGGGAGTTTCTGACTCCCCTGAACTTGCATGTTCAGGTTCTGAAGCTTAGATTGAAGCGGAGCCCTCCACCAAAGATCAAGCTAATCTCTCGGCGCAGGTCGACTGTCATAGCTCCTTCTGTTCTTGAATCATCCTGCAAGCTCGGGGAACTTCTTCTCAGATCGTGCGCACCTTTTTTGCTGTACAAATCATAATTCTTACTTTTGTACCTTACTGTGATATAATGTACATGTACCAATATATCACGCTCTGTTATAATTTTGTAATCAATATGTTGGAATGTATATATGTCACGTGCTTCCGTACTCTGTTACTTACCTGTACTGATGTTTAGCGTATATACATGAGGGCATTTTCGACCTGTGTATATACGTCGCAGTAGCATCTCCGTACCAGTAGGATCGGGGCGTTACAAATATAAACTAATGCGGAATTAAAACTAGTATGCAAACTAAAATAACACACAACATATAACACAAGAGTGTAACCGAATTCCCGGTGAAGGGCTCTGGACTATCTCCTCAAGATTCTCTAGACTGAGAGTTGATGTGCCATTATAGCTCTCTTGGTTGAATACAAGTGTGAGCAAACAATCCCAAACATGTATATCAATTTAGCACAAGTTATATCAAGCATATAAAGATGAGCACAATAAGAACAGGCAAGATATAAACACAAGTGAGAGAGAGAGGGAGCCCGCCTTTAACACTATAAGGATTTCCACTAGAATCGATCCCGTAAGATCACTCGGTGCCGTAACACCTACAACGAGCTCTCTCAAGAACTCTTGGACCCGCAAGTCGCTCACTTGTTCCCGCAAGAATAACACACACAAGCACACAAGCTTGTCGAGGTCGCACCTCTACAAATTCCCAATACAAGGGGGTGGAACACTTGCGATCACTTCTCTTGATCACAAAAACAACTCTCACAACAAGGATCCCTAGAGAACAAGTATAGCAATGAAAGCTCAAGTTTGTGTGAGAAAATTAAGATAGATTTGGAGGTAAAAAACTCAAGAAAGCTTTTGATAAAATCAAGATTTTCACTCTTGAAAAACTCCTTTTGATTTAGAAATGAAAGCTCTAAATCTTGTTGAAAAATTTCTGTGGAAGATAGGAAAATAGCTCTAGAAAATACTCCTAAAAATCTTAACAAAACTGGCCCAAAACACCCTAATATATAGGCTGTCAAGAACTAGCCGTTAGGGCCAGTATGACCTGTCGGTCGACCGACCAACGGTCATTTTTCAGGCCGCCCGGTCGATCGTACCCAGGTCTTGACCTATCAGTTAGGGGAAACTAGCCCGGTCGATCGTACCCAGGTCTTGACCTATCGGTCGACCACTCGGTCGACCAAGGCAAGAACCAGAGAGCTGGTCTTTCTGGTCGGTCGACCGTTCAGTTGACTAGCCCTCAAGCCAGGGCTTGTGCATGTTGTTGTGCACATTGGTCGACCGCCTGAAGCCCAGATTAGGGTTTTAGATTTGAAACTTGACATGTAAAACCTAAAAAATTTTATTTAATTTCCATGAAATTCACAACAATGAGTTCTTATCAATACTTTAAAATCCAAATATGTGCGATCAAAAATCAATACATATCACAAATATATTGAACTATTTTTGCGATATCGAAATTTAGCCTTAAACCGTATTTTTTAAAATCAAACTTCAAATTAAAAATAATTTTTCTTAAACTTTTTCAAATACAAAAACTAGATATTTTAAACACTTTTGAAGCATAGTGAGTATGGATATGATCCAATACACATATAAGATGAAATATACTTGTTTTTGACATTAAGCTCAAAATAAAGTTTTGACTTTAACAAAACTTAAATACATGATATAAACTCATCAAATTAAGTTTCTTAACAATATGAAGTAATAGTGTATATGGATGAAATCCATTACACAAACAAACCATGTAAACTTGTTTTGATGAAATCTATTCATGAAACAAATATGTATAATCTTTGAAGCTCAAAACCAAAATGGTATTTTTCAAAATCAAAACTATTTAACATGAAATCTTTTGAAATATTTTGTGTGTGTATGAGCTTGAGCAATCCACAACTAATCTATCCTTTGCATCTTATCTAAAAACACAAATCTTAAACACTTACAAACACTAGACACAAGTCTTGAAAATCTTCTTTTTCATCTTGACTTGGTTCAAACCTTAATCCATGAGCTAGACTCTTCTTGAGCACTTGATGCGATCTTGAAGCGCGAGCTCTTAAATCAATACGTGCTTGCTTCAAAACTTGACTTCAAATCTTTTGTTGAAGCTAGACACCGACTAAGATCTTGATCAAATATCTGAACTATATAACACAAGATCATTAGTACTATAACTGCATGAGTTATCATCATCAAAACTAGAGTGATGGGCCTTTGGGCCAAGAAACCTTCCCCCACGCCTATCTTATGCATTGTCCTCAATGTATGATGAATGCATATATGCATGAAAAAGAAAAGGGAAGGAAACATGTTACCTCAAAGTGGTGGTCCGGTGGTGGTCGGATTGGGCAAGTATTATTACCCAATCTAAATATTATGGATTATTTAGGAACACATTTTGGATGACCTCTTTCCTTTTTACATATATACAATCCCCAATATGAATAGGATCATGCATGATCCTATCATGAATATCATTCCCTTTATATGACCATCTTGAAAAATTATCACTAAGTTATTATGGTCTATACCTTGGTCCAATAATAGAATGTGATTTTGCGGAATAGATGATTTGGGCTGTGGGATGAAAGGAACAGGAACCAATACTGAGTCGGGTATATGGCTCAAAAGTTTTGCAAGATAATGTAATAACGATGCAAGATACAAAAATAGTTTCAAAAGTCGATGCGGTTTAAGAGTTGAGTCCAAATTAAAGAGTTGAAATTCACATTGTCTTCCCATCAATGAAAGTTGACTTTCCAAAATTGGTGATTCAATTTTAAAATTTATGGGCACGGGAATCAATGTTGACTCGAGAAATGGGTCCAAATTGGGTAAGGATACCAGAGTCAATATAAATTCAAAAATTAGAATTGAATCACAAAGTGGATTGGGCTCACATTCATATTCAAGTTCAATATCCTTGAAATGAAAACTTGCCAATTTGTCTAAGCTTTGAGATTGGTCAAGTTCAATATGATGTGGTGGAATTGAATCTTGGTTAAACTCTCCAACACTATGATTCTTGTTCCTATCAAGATGGCTAGGCAATCGGGAATGGTCGAAAATGTGTTAGGTAGAGTGTCCTCATTCTTATTTTTTACTATGTTGATTAAACGGCTGATTTGAGCTTTAGTCTATTGATAGATTGGTAAAATTATTTTCAGACTGAATAAGATTTTTCATACTCATTTCTAAGGTATGAGGTTCTTCTTGTTGTGGGACTTGAAAAATGGATTAAGGATCTTGGATTTGATAATTTGTGGGATACTTGAGCCTGTTGAATTCCAACGTTGCAAGTTCTCAAGTATGGTTTTCTCACTCCTTTTAATGTTAAATCCTTCTTCTATAGTTTGATCAGAACAAAGAGTATATGAAGATGATTGTTGGAAAGGTGGTTGATATATGACTCGGGGAAGTTATATACTCACTAACTCTGTGAAGAGTGGAGATGATTTTTCCAATCTTGTTCATAATATTGGGACTGGACATATGTTGATTCAAATAAGACTAATCTGGCATACTTGGTTGGTTAAAGTTTTTGATATGTCGGGTTAGCAGTATCCGAATTGAAAGAGGTTGGGGTGTAATATGGATTGCTATTAAAATTAAAAAATTATTGTTATAATCAACTTTACACAAAATAAACAAACAAACAAAAATAAAAAATAAAAATCTAGCCTAAGTTAGGGTAGACCTTAGACCTAGACGGCTCCTAACTGGTTAGACTGTCCACGGTGTTGGCCCAGAGGCCATTCACCTTAGTCTTGATGATGACTAACTTATGAAGGTTAGTTTGATCTTGTGTTTATATGAGTTTCAGATAATGATCAAGATCTTAGTAGAGATTTGACTTTCACAAGAGATTCACAGTCAAAATGTTGAAGCAAACAAGTGTTGATTTAAGAGCTCACATTGCAACGATCACATTAACTTTTTTTGGATCAAGTTTGGATCGAGTCGTCTTAGAGAAGAAGATCTACAAGAAGACTTTGATCTAGATATGTTTTGTTAGTTCAGTTTAGATCTTGTGTAAAGATAGCTTAGTTTTGATATGCTCAAGTACACACACAAGTTCAATAGTTTTGCTTTCATTTAATCGTTTTGGATTTTCAAGAATATATCCTTCATTTTTCATGAATAGATAGAATCAAAAGAAGTTTTACATGGTTTATATGTATGTTGGATTTCATCCATATACACTATTATTTCACATTGTCTAAAAACTTATTTTGATGATTCTAGTTCATGATTTCAAGTTTTGTTTTTATCAAAACATATTTTGGTATTTAATGTCAATAAACATATCATTTCTATGCGTATTGGATTCTATTCATACACACTATGCTTCAAATGTGTTTCAGTATCTTGTCTTTGTATTGAGAAATAGTTTTTCATTTTGAAATCGTCTCAAAAACTCTTGAAGATAAAAATGAAATGAGTTTTTAAAAATACAATTTTTGGTTTCAAGCTTAATTTTTATATCACAAAAATAGTTCAAATGTGTGAAAGATTGGTTGAATTTTAGCCACACATATTTGTTCTTCAAATATTTATAAGAACTTATTTTTGTAGATTTTATGTGATTTTATGGGATTTTATAGGTATTAAAAAGACCAAGTTTTCAAACCCTAAAACCATTCTGAGCCTGCAGGCGGTCGACCGACCGATCGATCAGACCAGAGCTCAGTTGACCGGTCGGTCAATCGATGAGCACAAATCATACACAATAGCCTTAGCCATGGGCCGGTCGACCGATCCAGAGAGCTTGCTCTCTGGATTTGGCCTTGGTCGACCGGTCCGTCGATCGAATAGAGAGTTTACTCTCTTTTTGACCTCAATCAACCGGGCGGTCGACCGACATGCAAATTGTCTTAGGGCGATCGACCGATATCCTAACAGTCAAAAAATCTGACCGTTGGCTGGCCAACCAGGCGGTCAATCGACTGGTCAATTTTGACCTGTTCTGGACCCCAATGGCTATATTTTCAGACCCCTATAAAAATGGGTCTTTGGGGGTTGTTTCTCTTAAGATTTTCAAGTACAATTTTTCCACCTTCTCAAGTACTTTTACAAAGTTTTCAAATAATTTTTAGTGCCAAAGCTCTTATCTTTATTTATTTCAAAGTTTTTGGAAAATCAAAAGAAAACAAGTCTTTGGGAATTTAGTTTTGATCTTCATTTTCATATCTATTTAGAAGTTTTTCCAAGTGTTTTCTTTGTTGTTTCTTTTCCAAAATACTTTGTTTTTTCACATACCTGAGCTATCATTCTATTCCTATCTTTAGGATCTTTATTTTGTGAGAATATTGTTTGTGATCCTTTGAGATCACCAAGAGATTTTGTGATCATAGGATCACCAAGTTGTAAACCTTTTTCTTTGCTTTGGCTATGTGTCGTCCCTCTTGGGTAGAGGTGATTGTGTTTGAGAGAGGAGTTGTGCATTCCAAGTGTTGAGTTTGTAATTCCTCGGTAGAGGCCCCTTTGTGGAAGGTCATGTGTGGATATAGTGGAAATCCTTCTGTGTGAAGGCGGGGACATAGAGCAGTGGCTCGAATCTCGAAACATATCTCGGTGTTTACGTTTGATTCACTATCTCTCAAATCTATCTCTCTTTATATCTTGCATTTGTTATTACATTACTCATATTATATACATGCTTGGTATTGTTCGTGTGCCCACACTTGTATTGAACCAAGAGAGCTTCTAATAGCACCACAACTCTTAATTTAGAGGAATCTCGAAGAGTAGATACAGAGCTCTTCACGGGAATTCAGTCTCACTCTTAGTTACACATAGTGTGATAGTAATTAAGTTTTAAATTCCATATCATTTGTCCTAGATTAGCTTGTACGCCTATTCACCCCCCTCTAGGTGTACCTACATATGGGGGGTATATTGTAGAATCTGACCACAAGTTAATCAGCCAGGTAAGGGCAAGACCTATGGTAGGTATTCGTGCCTAAGTAACGGGCCTAATTATGCTAAATCACTTTTCTTCGAGGTTTCATCTCTCAATCCCCAACTTTGACACTGATTTGGCAGGAGTGAATTTCTAACAACTTCCTCTTAGGTCAGTCTCATATTGAGTCCGAAATGTCCCTAAGGCGAACGTCTACTCAGTTTTAAGTTAGAATAGGTTAGTGAGTGGAGATGGTTTGTGGGCTAAGAGAGGTAATGACTTCCCACATTATCTTGTTTATAAGACAAGCCCTTAATCATTTTAGTGCAATGTACAAGTAAATAGTATAAGAAATACTTAAGCAATATGAATCACTCAATATGTGGTTCCTAATTTACATGCAATGCACGCATATCTTGCTTTAGCACTCTTCAATAGTAATGTAAAAGGTAAACGAATCAGACACGTGCCTAAATACAAGTCTAAACCATTTTTAGCATTTAACAATCATCATTTTACTCGAGTTAGAACATGTGTAGAATAAGTTAAACAGGAAAACTAAAAAATATAGAAACAATCTTTAAATTTCAAGCAAT